>JASEVX010000006.1:49663928-49964141 GCA_031761405.1 Serripes groenlandicus
AATTACTTGTGAAGTTATAGACCAGACAAGGTATAAATTACAAAAGTCACAAGTCATAAGTCTTACGTCAAAAGTCTTAAGTCAAAAGTCGCAAGTCATTAGACGCAAGTCAAAGTTGCCCTCCAGGGCTTCCATAAAATACCCATAAATGAAGGTATATTTTTTGAAAAAAAAATGAAAACGTTGTGGCAAAAGGAGAAAGTGCTCGTGTTGAGCAATTTCTTGTGTTATCACATTGGTTTCAAAAATGCAAAGGCGTCAGAAAGCGTCTGTACGTGGGAAAGGGTTAACGGCACTAAGTATAGATAAGAACAAGTATACATGTTTTATGCTCACTGATTCAACTGTACCCTGTCATAAAGTTCTTTAAAGCATTAGCGACAAATGTGCAAACAATGTAGATCCAGATCAGATTGTAAAGTTTTTATCTGGAACTATAACTACATATACACCGATCGCAAACGTGTTATGGTTGGTTGTGAAGAAAAATCACATCAACATCATCTTACCTTTATTTTTAGCAACACTCTGAACTGCGAAAGGGACATGGCTGTGTATTGGTTTAAACAAAAAAAGGTGAATAACACGTCTGTGTTATTTTGTTTTGGATCGGGTCATAAACATGACATTTCGGACGATTGTTCAGGCGGTATGTTTAAAACCCATTTTAATACGGACCAGGGCATGCTGTTCGACAAATTCTCCATGGTCGGACTTCACAGTGAAGCTTTCTTCATTATGGGTAAATACTCTTTTTTGGCCCGTTTCTCTAGTACATTCATTTTGGCAGTCCTGCAAAAAACGGATTTTGAAAGCGGTGTGATGGATATGCACTAAACGAGGAATAAGTCCTCTTAAAATGTTCTATGCTCGCAAAACTTTTAGTTTTGAAATACATTTTTAACTAAAATTGGTATTTTTTTTACTAAGGTTAATCACCTCACCATAAAGTCTTTATAAGCGTTAAATCAGTTTTCTTGGTAAACAATGGAAATTTAGGGGCCATTGCTCGTTCTGAGCAATGACACCTAAATTTGCATTGTTTACAAAGGGGGACAAAATTGCCCCTAAACCAGGGTTTTCAAAATAGGTTTTTAGTTACAACCGTTTCACGCCAAGCTCTCGATTTGTTCTTTTTCTTTTCAGAAATTAATTTTAAAAAATATGATAATGCTCTGATGAAATGACTGTACATGTGATGGACGTATTAGTCCTCTAACATATTTCCTAACCTCTCTCACAAATCATTTTAAAAATATTTACAATATTTGTTTAAAACTTGTTTTCAAGTATAATTTTTTTTAAACGAATATGAAATGACTCTAAAACAACGATATCAACATACATGTACAATGACGTACTACTTTCACATAATATATACAGCAATATCTAACATGATGAGTGATTTCTACTTTTTGCCACGATGTTTTCAACTATGTTTATTTAATAACTATGCTATTATTTATCGAGGGTACCAGTTAATTACAGAGAGTTACTATATGTTTTCAAAGCCTTCTTTCACCTATATCTCGTCTGCTGCAGATGTTTTCTTTATGTGGGAAAGGGGGTTAATAACATTGCTTACTAAAAACATTCTCCTTTAATATTTAGATTTAGAGAATAATTCGGGTTGTTCTGTTCATGTGTCCGGTAAGTTTAAGTTATCGTGTTTAAGTTATCGTTCTCTCTCTCTCTCAGTCTCCTCTCTCGTCTCTCTCTCTTCTCTCTCTCTCTCTCTCTCTCATCTCTCTCTCTCTCTCTCTCTCTCTCTCTCTCTCTCTCTCATCTCTCTCTCTCTCTCTCTCTCTCTCTCTCTCTCTCTCTCTCTCTCTCCTCTCTCTCTCTCCTCGTCTCTCTCTCTCTCTCTCTCTGTGTCTCTGTCTCTGTCTCTGTCTCTGTCTCTGTCTCTGTTCTCTCTCTGTCTGTCTCTCTCTCTCTCTCTCTCTCTGTCTCTCTGTCTCTGTCTCTGTCTCTGTCTCTGTCTCTGTCTCTGTCTCTGTCTCTCTGTCTCTGTCTCTGTCTCGCTCTCTGTCTCTGTCTCTGTGTCTCTCTCTCTCTCTCTCTGTCTCTGTCTCTGTCTCTCTCTCTGTCTCTCTCTCTGTCTCTCTCTCTCTCTCTCTCTCTCTCTCTCTCTCTCTCTCTCTCTCTCTCTCTCTCTCTCTCTCTCTCTCTCTCTCTCTCTCTCTCTCTCTATCTCTCTCTCTCTTTCTCCCTCTCTCTCTGTATCTCTGTCTCTCTCTCTCTGTATCTCTCTCTCTGTATCTCTCTCTCTCTTTTTCTCCTTTCACCTTCTCTGTCTCTTTTTATTGCCTGTCCCTTTTTTCTCATTCTTTGTATCTTTCTGTCCCATCGTATGTCTGTCTATTTCTCTATCTCTTTCTCCCTATGTCTGTATGTATCTGTCTGTCAGTATTCCTGTCGGTCTCTCTCTTGCTCTGTCTGTCTGCCTGTCACTGTCTCTCTCTGTCTCAATCAGGTATTTTAAAGCAATAACTACACTGTCTTCAACTGTATTATAACAATCCGAAAGGCATGTTTTTCTGTATTTTCTGTATCTTAATTCCTTCCAGACTGGCGATGTGATGACCGAGTACGAAACTGTTCTACATATGGGCAAAGTATGTGTACCGATTCAAAATACAGTGTTTTAGCTAATAAAGCATGCAGAAAAAACTGTGGAAAATGTAAGTTTGCTTTTTGAATTATAATTTTCCGAACGCTGCCTCACAGCCAATAAATTACGGGAGACACTCAAAATCCCCTCCCTCATAATCCCTAAGGTCTAAAAATGGCATAGCACTCAGATGATGACCGATGGATCTGATAGGGTATACATAATCTTCTCAAACAAAATGTAAGGGTACTCAGAATCCCCTCGATGGAATGAGAAGGGTATTCATAATCCCATCAATGGGTATTTATAATCCCCTCGGTGGGGAAACCTTACTCGGTTACTGTATTACATCTTTCATCACTTTGGTCTTAGTTATAAGGAGACATCCAATGTGTTGAGTAGGTGTCAAATGTGTCAAAGGCTAAAGTAACATTAAACTATCATTTTAATTTATTATGCCAAATATATGGCGTAGTTTCAAACATTAGAATTATTTCTTTTAAAATCTTTTGCACCTTAAAAGTATTAAAATCCCTTTAATTAAAAGTGTAGTTATTGATAAAGTTGAAATCGATCATTGCCATTATAAGCATATTCTCATTTTCCCTCAATGTTGTAAAAGTTATCAAAAGTTTTGCATATCTGCAAGTGGGACATCTAAAAAATATATGAATAAATATTAAGCACACATTGAAGTGAATCATCCATTAAACTCATTTCGTTTACAATCTGTTGCACCTAAATTTTATGAAAATCCCTTTAATTAATAGTGTAGTTGTTGATAAAGTTGAAATCATTGTGTACTAAGATTACTGTAAATTTGTCAATATAGTAACACATAAAAGAGAAATAATGTACTATATTTAAATTTACATTTATCTTTATGAGACTATATATGATCTTAGACTGAATGGATTATGAATACCCTGTCAAATCTATTGAGGGTATTCTGAATACCAATCTCAGGTGATTCTGAGTACCATGCCATGTTGGTCGAGGGGATTATGAATACTCTGTTAAATCCACCGAGGGGATTCTGAGTACCATGCCATTATTGGACTGAGGCGATTATGAGTGAGGGCATTTTGAGGTACACTCATAAATTACATAATTATGTTCAAAACGATAATTAGACAAAAACACGTCAGTGTAATTCATTATGGCTACTTCACATCAACACGCAACGTGCCAAGAGTGTTAATTTATAAAAATCGACGTTTATATAGAACAGAACAGAACTGAATCTTTATTTACATCTGACTTCAACCAACTGTTCATCGTCATATATATTTTTTTTATTTTTTTTATCTATATTTGGTTGTTGTGATTTCAAAATAAATGTATTAATTTTGAAAGCTTGAATTGTTCCCCTGGATAAAACGATAATTTATTACAAGTAAGTAAACTGTGATGATGTGAAACAAATATCAATTATTTTGTATTCAATAATCACAAAAACTTAAAACAATATAATGTTGGGAACGCTTTCATTCGGTATGAAGTACTTTACTTCGGTACCGTCCTTGATAAATACCATAGTTTAGTATTTATTTTTGTGTGAAAATGACACGTGGCAGATAATGAATGACTGCAGAAGCTGTTTCGAACATTATCAAGGGTAAACAATTAGCTACATCTAAATATAATCCTCCATACTAATTGTCTGTAACCCTTACCCTCATACGACAATTCTGAACGGACGACTTTGAACATATTTTGTCAAAACATAGAAAATCTCCATAATTGAATGGATAACCTACATGTATGACTAAAAGTGGAAAACATTGTGGCAAAAGGAGGAATTGCACGTTTTGTGCAATTTCTTCTTTTTGTCACTATGTTTTCAAAAAGCCATCTGCTGCAGAGGCGTCTGAAAGCGTTTATATGAGGGAAAGGGTTAATCATAAGGAACACGTATATCAAAATGGTCATAGAGTATATAGATAACTGATATGTGATTCTGAATTAACAGGATAATGTGTCCAAGTGTCACATTCTATATATTAAACACGGAAACTGCACATATACACGCTTATAGTATGATCAAGAACGTAGATAATATATTTATCTACGTCCCTGGTATGATAAAAAATGTTTTCGTAATGTTAAATACTTTTACTTAAACACTGATGCGATATACATTATGATAGGACAGGAAACTATAAATGTAGTTGAAAAATATAAGTACCTCGGTTGTATTCTTACTGAATCACTAGACTATACGTCGACAGCAAATACACTCGCCGAGTCGGCGGGCCGTGCTCTGGGTGGGATCCTTAACAAGGCAAGATCGATAGACTGACTTTCTTTTAATGTTTACACGAAACTATTCAACGCAAGTGTTGTGCCTATAATGGATTTTGGTGCCGCAGTGTGGGGTTATAACCTATATTCAAAGTGTGATACAATACAAAATAGAGCAATTCGAGCCTTTTTAGGAGTCCATAAACATGCCTCGAATGTCGCCATAAACGGCGATGTAGGATGGCAAACGACACAGTCGAGGAGACATTCCGCAATGATACGACTATGGCATAGACTTGTTACGATGCCTGGTGACAGGCTAACAAAGAAAGTGTTTCTCTGGGACTATTATCAACCACGCAGCTGGTGTTCAGATATTAAAAACATCTTTGAAAAACTAAACCTCCAGGACCTGTACCAAAGTCAATCTATGAACGGTAAATCGTTGGATACGATTTTACGGCATACATTTGAAACTTACGAACAAATGAACTATTTACAATGGACAGAAAAACTTCAAGCGCAACCGAAATTAAGGACATATAGAGACCTAAAAAATGAATATATATGTGAAAACTACGTTAAAATGTTCCTACCGAAACACCTTCGCTCTTTCATAGCACAAGTTAGGACTGGAACTTTACCTCTTCGTATTGAAACAGGACGCTTTAGGAATTTAAAAATTGAAGAAAGACTCTGTGAGATATGTAATTTACCAAAAGTGGTGGAAACAGAGTATCATTTCCTGTTTCAATGTATAAAATACTCTCACTTGAGACTTTTATTTTATAATTATGCAACTAGAATTTTACCAGACTTTTTAGATGTGTCATTTGCCCAACGACTGAAATACATGTTGACAGATAAAAGACTTATTAAGAAATCTGCTATATATATACAAAATTGTTATTTAAAAAGATCTGAAATAGTTTACTCCATTTAATCATGTTTAATAACTATTCATAATATCATATTATCATTTATTATCATTTATTATCATTTAATTATCATTATTATCATTTATTATCATTTATTAACACTTCTTATTAGTACTTATATTGATTGATGTCTAGTGACTCATAAGCCATTTGTATGGCTGGGTAATACGCCCAATATGTACAATTATTACTAACAAATGTGAATGTTATACTGTTGTATTATTATATTGTATGTATAACTTGTATTACGTGTCACTTAAATAAAATATAAAACTACTACTACATTAAAGTAGATTACAATAACAATGACGTTATTTATACAACGAGTCTACTCTTTTATTACTAATTTAACCGAAATTATTGTTTTATCAAGGGTGGTCAATTCAAACTTCCAAATTTAATAAATAAAATAACAGAAAAATAATCACCCGTGTCAAATGCTACGGAACCCTTAAATTGACATTCAACAGAGTGTATTAGTATGCAAATAATGCCTTTTATTTCGTTTAATACGAAATATATTTCGTAAAAACGAAATGATTATTCAACAGTTTGTTTTAAAATGCAAGTAAGCCGTTTTATGTCGTATTTACGAATTATAATTATGTTCAACCGATTAAGTCATATCGTTTAAACGTAGTAATCATTTATTATAATTATTGAATACTTTTTTTTTTAATATGCAAATAAGCCGTTTTATTTCGTAATTACGAAATTATAATTAAATACTTTTATTAAGATATATGAAAACC
This sequence comes from Serripes groenlandicus, assembly GCA_031761405.1. Lineage (NCBI taxonomy): Eukaryota > Metazoa > Mollusca > Bivalvia > Cardiida > Cardiidae > Serripes > Serripes groenlandicus. Next base: position 49,670,477 of record JASEVX010000006.1, read on the forward strand.
CAGTAGTGTATGATGGTCTCATTCGATACAGTGTTAATTTATGACCAGTGTAGGACACATACGGTTTACCCTCTGTTGCTGGAGTCCCGGTGACACGGTCGAGATCGACACGAGCTGGTAAACCAGGGTTCGAAGCCCAGCCCGGCCAACATTCTTTCCAACGTTTGACAAAAGTCAATGCGATAAACGACATGTGTGTATGTGGAAAATCAGTCAAAATCTTGGAAAGACTGTTGTGTGGACTACTGGAGTGCTAAAGCCAGGAAACACGAGAGTAGTTGAACTGGTCGCCGTTATACGACTGAAACAGTGTTGAAAATGGCGTTATAATCTAATCAATCAATAAATCAATCAATATATCAATCAAACGGTTGGTGGACAAGGAACGTAAACGTCTTATCGCTACATCATTTCAGTTTAGGTAGAATCTAATGATATCGTCTGTAAACAGCGAATTTGCATATAACATATCAATTCTGAATAATTACATGTATCATTATTTAGTAAAAACGAAAAAAATAAATAATTTACATATTCAAAAATATCTGGAATTATTATTTCGCGTTAAGGAAATAGGTTTTCCGTAAATATGAAATAAAATGGCTAATTTGCCTATTAAAAATAAATGTCAAGCGACATTTGACAACTCTGTATCTAGCGACATTTGACAACTCTGTATCTAGCGACATTTGACATCTCTGTATCTAGCGACATTTGACATCTCTGTATCTAGCGACATTTGACATCTCTGTATCTAGCGACATTTGACATCTCTGTTTCTAGCGACATTTGAAAACTCTGTATCTAGCGAAATATGACATCTCTGTATCTAGCGACATATGGAATCTCTGTATCTAGCGACATTTGACAACATTTGACATCTCTGTAGCTAGCGACATTTGACATCTCTGTATCTAGCGACATATGACATATCTGTAGCTTGCGATATTTGCCACCTCTGTAGCCTGCAATATGTGCAACTCTGTAGCTAGCGACATTTGACATCTCTGTATCTAGCGACATATGACATATCTGTATCTAGTGACATTTGACATCTCTGTAGCTAAAGAATATTGACAACTATGTATCTAGTGACATTTGACACCTCTGTAGCTAGCGACATTTGAGACCTATGTAGCTAGCGACATTTGACAACTCTGTAGCTAGCGACAATTGACAACTCTGTAGCTAGCGACAATTGACATATAAGTAGCTAGCGACATTTTTATACATCTGTAGCTAGCTGCTGAGCCCACGGTTACTCAGTAGCGACTTGTGCTGTCACTGTGACTTGTGGGTCACTGTGACAAGCGTCATTCGTCTTTCACCTATGGGTTAACAGTCTATGTGGAAAAGCAGCCAGTTGCTTGGAATGTATTTTATATGGAGTACTGGTATGAGAAAGGTATAGCGGGGAGGGAATTGCCTATATCGTGAGAAGATTGTGCACTTTGTGACAAGTTTTTGAAATTTTGCATACTGTTAGGTATAGTCATAAGTTTTCCAAAAATAACCGCATACAAGTTGGAGTCGCCCCCTGGTGGCCATTATGCACTAAATCCAAAATGGCCGCCATTTGATTTATTTTTTATCATATATCGGCCCCTGTTAACACATATTACCACATTTTGTATGTTTTAATGGTAATAATTTATTTCTGTATCCAGTTATTTGTTTAAAGACCATTTTACATCCATAAAAACTAACCTTTTTGCTCAATAACTTTCAAAGTGTATCAATATACTAATACCACGGAGAAGATAATATTTCATTGTAATGCAGTTGTCTATTAAACCTAATGCTATTTTTTTTTCAAGTTTCTTTCCTTACATACGGTGGAATACCTAGAGGTATGGAACAGCCAAAAAGCTATAAATAGAACTAAGCACGTGGTTTGATATCATATTTTCAAACATTTTCTTCGTAACATTATACCTGTTTGATTATACTTGTGGTGTACTCATTTCAGACTTTCCCCCATTTTATCAGTCAACATTTGTTTTTTTATCATGAGTGAGGAACACCCTTTTGATCACCCTGCAGTTACAAGGAAGGACACTGATTGGACAATGTGTTGCTTATGTCAGGAAACATCTAACTGCAAGGATAAGCGAAGTCCATATAAAAAGGAGTGTTACCACAAGGCATATAACGCACTTGAAAATGATTTCAAAATGTTTGTGGTAAATGCTGTGCCTTTACCTCTTGGAGTGACATTGGCATGGTTAGATGATGGCTCAGGAATTGCTAACACATTGCTGAAAAATAACGCAAAGTATCATAATGGATGTCGAGGTCATTTCCGCTCGCATATTGTACAGAGAGCTCTTGGAAAGAGAACAAAGGAAAGTTTTGAGAGTGATGAGTCTACTTTAAGTCCAAAAAGAACTGGATCAATATGTAGTACCAGCTTCGACCGCAAAACCCTGCAGTGTGTCTGCTGTGAGAAGTTTAAAGGTGACAATGACGAAAAAATGTACACAGCTAGAAGTGATAACTGTGGAAAGAACCTCTATAAATGGTCTATAGATTCCAAGAATTGGGTGGTTCATGCACGGCTAACCAGTGAGGATGCCGTGATTGGAGATGTGCATTATCACAAAGCTGAAAAATGATGCCCGTGCAGCCAAATCAAAGTCTCAAAATACAGAAAAAAGTCCTACAAATCTTTACACATATGATCCCTTGGTAATTGCTCAGCTTGTAGTATTCGTACAGTTAAAACATTCTGCTTTTAAGCTTGGTAATTTGAGGGAGCTCTATAATCGGCGCCTGGAGGAACTGGGCCCTGATTGGATTGGAATGTATGCATACCAAACAAGGTTCAAGGAACATCTGAAAGAGAAGCTTGGACCTGACTGGTCTGAGTACTCTGAGGGTCGGAATATTTACATATCTCACAAGAAAACAGTTGGCGCAGCTTTTGCACAGACTGCAAATAATCAGGTTAGTGAGGATGAGGCTAAACAAATAGTTGAAGTAGGTCTCATGCTGCGAAGATATATTCTTGAGCAACAAATGCCTTTCAATGGATCGTTTAACCCAACCTGTTTGAGTGAACCAGTTGCAAAACCTCTGCTTAGCCTTCTAGACATCTTACTTCAAGGTTCAAGTTCTATAGACGAGCAAGAGGACAAGGATATAATTAGTGCCAAGTTCAGAGTCGCATGTATACTCTCGCAGCTTATTTACAACTTGCCGTGTCAAGGCTATTTACCGACGATGGAGTTGTTGTGCCTTCAAACATTAAGCGAGGTGTCTCTACAACTGGTGGAGTTGATAACATTGATGAGTCTGGTCGCCTTGAGCTACGTGGCACTGCCATAACCCTAACCGTCCATAATACCCATCACAATATGGGTACAGAGCGTCCACCTCTCACTATTGATGCCCCTGTAGGTGCCACTGTCCATCTTCCTGCTGACTTTGCCATCGTGCCATACATTGATGAACATGCTGGGGAAATCAGCCTTTCGTCAATCCAGGAAGGAACTGCAAACCCTGCATTTTCTGAAAATCTCCGTACAAGGGAGCATGATGAAGCGTGGCTTAGGCATGTCCAAAAGTCCTGACCGAACAAGGGGGCAATCTTGAAGAAACACCCGTGACATATTCTGGGTTCTTATCCCATGGCCAACGTAAAGATGATATTAAACCAAGAGCCACGGTTGGAGTCTTTCCTGTCTTTTATGAGAAGGCTTCAACAATGTCTATGCAGAAGCATGTCGTTAAGAAGGCAATCGATTTTGTGAATCCTGGTCAGGTGGCAGTCATAGAAGGTGACTGCCCTCTCTATGCCCAACAGAAAAAAATGTCTATGAGAGTATCCCAATGAGGTTGGTGAATCAGTATCTGTATTGGGCATGATTCATGTCGAGATGGCATCACAAGAGTGTGGGGGTAAGACACTTGCTGGATCCGGCTGGGACCGGATGTTCTCCTTGGCAAAAGTATTCACTTCTGGTATTGCATCCTCTCTCCTGGGTGACAATCATGTCGAGCGTACACGGTACGCTTACCAGCTCACGCTTGCTTGGCTTCATGAACAGAAATACCAGGCATATGCCGATTACTGTCATGGGGGCTATGGGCCTCATAAATCTGTTGAGATGTGGGAAAAGAGACTCATCAGTAATGCTCCCACAATTTGCTACTGGACAACAGTGAGAGATTATCTGTTAATTAACTGTCGATTCACCCGTGATCAACGAGTTGGTGATTGGCCTTTGACATTAAGTGCATGCAGTGAAATGTGCCCATGGTTTTTTGTATTCGGTCATACAAACTATGCCTGATGGATGCCTGTCATTTTGAAAGATATGGCACAACTTCCAGAAATCCACCCATCAGTCCATGAAGCTTTTATGCAGGGCAAGTTTGTTGTGCAACGTGGTGACAAGAAAGCTTCACTTATGGCACTTGATCAGAGCCAGGAACATAGCATCAAGTTTTTGAAGGAAGATAGTGGAGCAAAGGGCCGATATGGCCAGAAAGAGGAGAAGGAGGTCATCGAGCTATCAAAACCTGAAGTATTAAGGGCAATTGATGAATTTGAGTGTGCCTGTTTCTTTGCCTCAAACGATATAAGTGTGGAACATCCGGAATCTTCAGCTGCTGAACAGATACAGTTCCTTAGCCATCTTAAAGCTCTGTGTGATCTTGTCAAGGAGGGCATAATCGTAAATCCCTTTAGTGAGACAGGTGGAGAGCTCATCACAATAGACACTTGGGAAGTCATGGACCCTGAGATCGCACTTAGTCTAAGAACAGCCCTTAGTGTCGGTAAAAACATGTTTAGCCAGTTTGTCAGTAACAGATTAGAAAAAGCCTCAATGCCATTGTCTGACGTTATCCCAAGGGCTAACTTGTATTCAACAACAGGCCATCTGCGTATCTAAAGAGGGGTGTTGATAAGCTGGGATCTGCGAAAGCAAATGCAGTCCTCATTATTAAATTTTTTATGTCCCTACAGGTGAAACTGAAAGGCGACGAACAAAAGTCTTAGCAAACATACCTCTGCCAAAAGGAGCCGAATGGCAGACATTCCTCCAAGATTGCCAGAATAAAGACGATTTATTTCCGTTCATAAGTCAGGTGCTTCAGAGGTACACAGCTTATTCGCCATATGACTTCATCACAACAAAGGCTAACATTGTTGTTAGTAATAAAGCAATTGACCTGGCAGAACTATCACCGTGTGAGCAAGAAGAAGCTGACACGCGAATGATGCTTCCATTGCGTCATGCTGCCAAGCAGGGCCACACTAAGGCCTACCTGAAGACAGTAGATAGCGATGTGGTCGTGTTGGATGTAAACCTTTTCCACGAGATAGACCTTTCATCGGAACAGGGAAATCATATGAAGATATACCCTTCCATCAATTTTCACAATTTTGGGAATTGGAAAAAAGACTTCATGGAAGGCATGGGTTTCCTATCCTGAGCTGGATGACACCTTAATTGCGATCACCAAAGACCTTTCCAGTCTGAAACTTGACTCAGTTCATATGCAACGACTTGATCGATGGACTGTACTCATGTATAGTAAACATTGTGATGCCTTCACGGTAAATGAAGCAAGGAAGGTTATGTTTACCCATGGACTCAAATCTCTTAACTTAATACCCACAACCCAACATGCTTTGTTCCAGCATGCTAAGCGCGCTCAACTCACTGCATCATTCGTCTGGAAGCAGTCTCTTCTGAAAACCCCTGTGATTCCAAATCCTGGTTAATGGGGATGGGAGTAGAATACCAGAACCAAAGTGTGGGTGCCATATTGGACGGATTTGGCAGATGTCAGTAAGGCTTGCTCCATTCTACTCAACTGTGGCTGCGTGGTTGCCTGTAAGGGTAACTGTAAATTCCATCGAGCTGGACTTCATTGTAGTACATTATGCAAGTGCGAAGGGGGCTGCACAAATAATGACAATGATGCTTGATTTTAGATACATTTTTGTTTAGGTTGCATCATTCAGATCACTGTCAATGGGTCAATGTCTGTATATAACCTTAATGGTTTGTTCGGAAATTACATCACCAATTCACTTACCCGCTCAAACATTCTTTTGTATGTATCAAAGCCCTTATAAATGATCTAAACAAAAGACCCAAGAGGGCAAGTATCGCTCAACGGCCATTAGGCTAAAGTTAAATCTCGAAACAGCCCGCCCCCTGATGGCCATGTTATTTGACCAAACAACATGGCTTGAAGGAATCTGATAGAAGGTCACCCTAGGAACATTTCTACAAAATTATTTGAAAATCAGCCCTACACTTTCGGAGGAGAGGATTTTAAGTTTTCACTATAGCCATATAATGCAAAATAGCCTCGCACCCTGGCGTCCAATCAACTTAGCTTGAAGGAATCTGATAGAGGGTCACTCAAGGAACATTTCTACAAATTTATTTGGAAATCGGCCAAACACTTTCGGAGGAGAAGATGTTTTAAGTTTACACTATTTCTTTCTTTCGGTTGCCATGGAAATCAGAATTTTGCACGGATCCAAAAGAATTGAAGTAATTAAGGAGAGGACGTTGAGAGCATGCTTCCTATGATGTTTGATTCTAATTGGCCAAGTGGTTAGGAATTAGAAGTCGTTTGAAGCAAAAAGTTAACGGACAGACGCACGCACGATGGACAATTTGCCATTAAATATACGCGACTGGCTCTCAGAAAGTGGAGCTAAAAATAGTAGAAATGGATGCTCTCCTTGGCGCTCAGGGATGCGGAGTTAGCATTACGGCTGACTGGCTGGTGTTAGGATAAATCAACCATACTTAATGGAAACTTACCCCAAAAAAGGCCGGGATAAAACTGAAAAACTGTTGAAAGCGGTGTAAAACGCTAAGCAACCTTAAAACAGGTTCCCTTGCACCCAAAACATGGAAAATGTATTTCAATTACAATAATCTAGTACAATAAATAGCTGAAATATAACATTTCTTGTTTCCGATGGCGGCCATTTTGAATTTTGTGCATAAGGGTCACCGGGTGACTACCCCAACTTGTATGCGGTTGTTTTTGAATAGCGTATGCTCATACTAAACAGCATGCCAAATTTCAAAAACTTGTCACAAAGTGCACAATTGTTATGAATTCCTTCCCAGCTAGTATAGGAAACACATGAGTAGGTGAACGGGTCGTAGTGATATGACTGAAAAACTGTTGAAAACGGCGTTAAACCATAATCAATCAATCAATCAATCTGTAGCAAACGACATTTTAGAATATATAGCTTGCGTCATTTGACACCTCTGTAGCAAACGACATTTGACATATTTGTAGCTAGCGACATTTGACATATATATAGCTAGCGACATTTGACATATCTGTACATGTAGCTAGCGACATTTGATACATCTGTTGCTAGCGACATTAAACAAATCTATATCTAGCGTCTGTCGACACATATGTAGCTAGCGTCTGTCGACACATATGTAGCTAGCGACAGTCGACACATATGTAGCTAGTGACATTTGACACATCTGTAGCTAGCGACATTTGACACATATGTAGCTAGCGACATTTGACATATCTGTTGCTAACGTATGTCGACACATCTGTAGCTAGCGACAATTGACACATCTGTAGCTAGCTATAGTCGACACATATGTAGCTAGAGACATTTGACAAATATGTAACTAGCGACATTTGACACATATGTAGCTAGCGACATTTGACACATATGTAGCTAGCGACATTTGACACATCTGTAGCTAGCGTCTGTCGACACATCTGTAGCTAGCGACATTTGACACATATGTAGCTAGCGACATTTGACAGATTTGTAGCTAGCGACATTTGACACATCTGTAGCCAGCGGTATTTGACACCTCTGTAGCTAGCGAAATTCGACACATTTGTAGCTAGCGGTATGTGACACCTCTGTAGCTAGCGAATTATAACCTCTGTAGTTAGCGACATTTTACACTTTTGTAGTTAGCGACAATTTGTAATTCAGTACTAAGCGAGATTTGTCACATCAGTAGCAAATGACATTTGACACCTCTATAGCTAGCGACATTTGCAATTCTGTAGCTAGCGACATTTGCCACCTCTGTAGCTAGCGATATTTGACACCTCTGTAGCTTGTGACATTTGACACATCTGTAGCTAGCGTTAATTGACACATCTGTAGCTAGCAACATTTGACAAATCTGTCTCGAGCGGATTTGACAAATCTGTATCGAGCGACATTTGACTTTTCTGCAGCAAGCGACATTCGACACTTTTGTAGCAAGCTATATTTGACACCTCTGCAGCTAGCGACATTTCAGATTTAATTCAATTTATGTTGGGGCGGTTTAATATTGATCTAATCTGATCAATTTTCTCATGTTTCAAAAGTAAAAGAAAAAAACATCTATGAGATGGATAAGGTCTTAGTTCAATCACTGACGAATTTAAAGATATTCCTCTCGAGACCAAAGCCATATTTCTGCTTCTACCCGATGCATGTTATTCGTGAGATACAAGGCTGTAATTTTAAAAGCCCATGTCTATTGATGACACTCGTCATGCAGAACTTATTATTTTGCGAGTGGAATGGTGATTTATTAATTATTAACGCTCGCCATTGATGTTTTGGTTTTTTTTAAGCTTCGCCATGTATAATTGATATTCGGCGGGTCCATTGATGGTTTAGTAGTGTTTCAACCTTCGTTATGTAGATGTGAATATTCAGCGGGTCCATTGATGGTTTAGTATATAACTGAACATTGATGGTTTAGTATTTGTTGAACCTTCGCCTTGTATAATTGAATATTCGGCGGGTCCATTGATGGTTTAGTATATATAACTGATCATTGATGGTTTAGTATTTGTTGAACCTTCGCCATGTATTATTGAATATTCGGCGGGTCCATTGATGGTTTAGTATAGAACTGAACATTGATGGTTTAGTAGTTTTTTTAACCAGGCTTTGCCATGTATAATTGAATATTCAGCGGGTCCATTGATGGTTAAGTAGATTTTTAACCTTCGCAATGTATAATTGAATATTCAGCGGGTCCATTGATGGTTAAGTATTTCTTTAACCTTCGCAAAGTAGAATTGAATATTCAGCGGGTCCATTGATGGTTTAGTATTTCTTTAAATTTCGCAATGTAGAATTGAATATTGGGCGGGTCCATTGATGGTTTAGTTTTTCTTTAACCTTCGCCATGTATAATTGAATATACGGCGGGTCCATTGATGGTTTAGTAGTTTGTTCACCTCCGCCATGTAAAATTGACTAGTTTGCGGGTCTATCGATGATTATGTTATTATAAACCCTCGCCAGGTAGAATTAAATAATTGGCCGGGCAATTGATGACAATTTAAATTGGTATTTGGCGAGTCCTTTGATTATTAAGTATTTATTAAACCTCATCAAGTAGATTTACATAGATTTTAAGTTATTTTGTTAAGATGTATTCAAAGTCATCTGCTGTAGATTTGTTGAAAGCGGAAATGGGAAGGGTTAAATATACCGATTTCACGGCATGTTTCAGGTACTGTTGACAACAACGGTAAGAAGTTCCTCGTGGTGTTCCCAATGTTTGACTATAAAGTACCCACAGGCTATTTGTGTAAACTCTATGTAACCGAGGAAAGTGCATCGGACATTACAGTTGTGTCGGTGGCGACGGCGGACGGTGTTATAGCAGCCGAACATAACTATGAAAACAATACGTATGTATATGACTGCAGCAACAATAATAATGACTTGGTAATTGTGAGATCCAATAATAACGTAGCCGTAACGGTGGTGTATTGGAGCAACGAAAAAACCTCAGCGTATAATGTCTATCCGGTGGATGCCTTTGATAGAGAGTTCATGTCTTTTTCAAATCATCCAGATGCATCACTAACTGGCTGTACAATTGTATCAGAAGACACTGACGTTAACGTTGTATCCTATTTTAATAATGCTTATTACATTGTCAAAAACAAGGAGGAAAAATCATTAACGGATGGTGAGTCATTCAGTCTTGAAAATGATGTTACCCGTGTATTTGGACAACATAAATATTTAGGTTTTGGAGTTTTATTTGTAGCCGATAAACCTATTGGATTATTCTGTGGGAACACATTACACGAATCTAAATATGACAATTTCAATCAAATGTTACCTACATCCGTTTGGGGCACAGTCTATAGAATCCCGTCACTTGGGGACACGGTTATTGACCGGCCATTCAAAGGAGAATTAAATGTTCAGGCCTATATGGCCAACACGTTTTTCAGCATCGTTGGCGATTTTAATTCAAACTTTACACTGACGACCATTGGTCAGGTCGAAGCTGGGTTGGCAATTAATCTGGGACATGCGTATGTGATAAAGTCTAACTACCCAATAGCCGTGAGTTTGATTCTTATAGACATCGTAGACGCCGACCTCATGTCATTTCACATTGTTCCACCCGTACAAAGTTATTCAACAGATTATTCCGTGTTTGCACCAATGAAAGCCATTGATGTATTTACAAGTTTTGGAACGGTATCATCCGTCTCGTCTTACTTCATTTCAACTGACGGGAATTCATCGAATCAGAAACAACAAGATTTATCGAAGAACGTCATTGTCACAAGAACATCTGGCACTAGTTTTGGGATGACGATTGTTGTCAGCAACGTCGTCAGCGACAACAGTAAATGGTTAGCTGTTCCAGGATATACAAACGTCAATCCCACAATATATACGGTAAGTCCTTACAAGGATCGGTAAGATCACCTTGGCTGTGAGTCTTAACCCTTTCCCTCATACGACAATTCTGCAGCAGACGCTTTTGAACATAAATTGTCAAAATCTCCATAATTGAATGGATAACCTATGACAAAAAGTGGAAAACATTGTGGCAAAAGGAGAAATTGCACGTTTTGTGCAATTTCTTCTTTTGTCACTATGTTATCAAAAAGCCGTCTGCTGCAGAGGCGACAGAAAGCGTCTATATGAGAGAAAGGGTTAACTAAAGTTTACCATTACTTATACGTTTAAAAAATACGAAAAGCGATCCATTATATGTTAGATACGTCCATGTAAATACGATCGATCACTTGTACAAAAGTCCACACGGAAGTGTTAACCATCACTTGCACGTTTAATACATACGAAAGGCGATCCATTAAATGTAATATACGTCCATATAAATACGACCAATCACTTGCACAACAAGTCTATACACAACTGTGCACCAACACTTACACGTTTAATCCATACAACGGGCGATCCATTAAATGTAAGAGACGTCCATGTTTAATCCATATTACCTATACAATAAGTCTATCGAACGGTCAACGCCATCGTCATGATGTTTAATCCATATTACCTGTACGATAAGTCCATCGAACGATCAACAATATCACCGAGATGTTTAATCCATATATCTTGTACAATAAGTCTATCGAACGGTCAACGCCATCACCGAGATGTTTAATCCATATTACCTGAACGATAAGTCTATCGAACGGTCAACGCCATCACCGAGATGTTTAATCAATATTACCTGTACGATAAATCTATGGAACGATCAACAACATCCCCGAGATGTTTAATCCATATTACCTATACCAATAGTCCATGGAACGATCAACACCATCACCTGGATGTTTGATCCATATTACCTGTACGATATGTCCATGGAACGATCAACACTATCACCGATATGTTTAATCCATATTACCTGTACGATAAGTCTATCGAACGATCAACACTATCACCCAGATGTTTAATTCATATTACCTGTACGAATAGTCCATCGAACGGTCAACGCCATCGCCTAGATGTTTATTCCATATCACCTATACGATTAGTCAATGGAACGATCAACACTATCACCGAGATGTTTAATCCATATTACCTGTACGATTAGTCAATGGAACAATCAATAATATCACCGATATGTTTAATCCATATCACCTATACGATTAGTCAATGGAACGATCAACATTATCACCGATATGTTTAATCCATATCACCTATACGATTAGTCAATGAAACAATCAACACTATCACCGAGATGTTTAATCCATATCACCTGTATGATTAGTCAATGGAACAATCAACACTATCACCGATATGTTTAATCCATAATACCTATACGATTAGTCAATGGAACGATCAACACTATCACCGAGATGTTTAATCCATATCACCTGTATGATTAGTCAATGGAACAATCAACACTATCACCGATATGTTTAATCCATAATACCTATACGATTAGTCAATGGAACGATCAACACTATCACCGAGATGTTTAATCCATATTACCTGTACGATTTGTCAATGGAACAATCAACACTATCACCAAGATGTTTAATCCATGTTATCTGTACAATGAGTCTATGGAACGGTCAACAATATCACCGATGTGTTTAATCCATATTACCTATACGATTAGTCTATAGAACGGTCAACACAATCACCGAGATGTTTAATCCATAGTACCTGTACGATAAGTCTATCGAACGATCAACGCGATCACCGAGATGTTTAATCCATATTACCTGTACGATAATTCTATGGATCGGTCAACACAATCACCGAGATGTTTAATCCATATAACCTGTACGATAAGTCTATCGAACGGTCAACGCCATCACCGAGATGTTTAATCCATATTACCAGTACGATAAATCTATGAAACGATCAACGCCATCACCGAGATGTTTAATCCATATATCCTGTACGATAAATCTATGAAACGGTCAACGCCATCACAGAGATGTTTAATCCATTTTACCTGTACGATAAATCTATCGAACGATTAACGCCATCACCGAGATGTTTAATCCATATTACCTGTATGATAAATCTATGAAACGGTCAACGCCATCACCTAGATGTTTAATCCATAGTACCTGTACGATAATTCCATGGAACGTTCCAAACATCACCGAGATGTTTAATCCATATTACCTGTACGATACGTCCATGGAACGTTCAAAATATCGCCTGGATGTTTAATCCATATATCCTGTACTATACGTCTATGAAACGGTCAACACCATCACCTAGATGTTTAATCCATATTACCTGTACGATTAGTATATAGAACGGTCGACACTATCACCTAGATGTTTAATCAATATTACCTGTACGATAAGTCTATCGAACGATCAACCACATCACCGAGATGTTTAATCCGTATTACATGTACGATAAGTCTATGGAACGATCAACACTATATAGCACCTAGATGTTTAATCCATATTACCTGTACAATAAGTCCATGGAACGGTCAACACTATCACCTAGATATTTAATCCATATTACCTGTACAATTATTCCATAGAACGCTCAACACTATCACCTAGATGTTTAATCCATATTACCTGTACGATTAGTATATATAGAACGGTCGACACTATCACCGAGATGTTTAATCCATATTACCTGTAAGATAAGTCTATGCCAAGATGAACTCCGCCTTATGTATGTTTAATTCATAGAAAAGTCAATTTATTACCTATAATGTATGCCAAAATTAAAATCAGCACTATCAAATAGATTTTTAATCCATTCAACATTCGACCCATTACTATTACATGTACCGTAAGTCCAAACAAAACACTTTTACATCACTAAAACCTATTCATTACCTGTGAGATAAGTCTATGTAAAAGTCGACACCATTACCTATATGTTTAATCCATTAAAGAAAACTATTCATTACCTGTGAGATAAGTCTATGTAAAGGTCACAATCACCTATATGTTTAATCCATTAAAGAAACCTATTCATTACCTGTGAGATAAATCTATGTAAAGGTCACCATCATCTATATGTTTAATCCATTAAAGAAACTATTCATTACCTGTGAGACAAGTCTATGTAAAAGTCGACACCATTACCTATATGTTTAATCCATTAAAGAAAACTATTCATTACCTGTGAGATAAGTCTATGTAAAGGTCACAATCACCTATATGTTTAATCCATTAAAGAAACCTATTCATTACCTGTGAGATAAGTCTATGTAAAGGTCACCATCATCTATATGTTTAATCCATTAAAGAAACCTATTCATTACCTGTGAGATAAGTCTATGTAAAGGTCACAATCACCTATATGTTTAATCCATTAAAGAAACCTATTAATTACCTGTGAGATAAGTCTATGTAAAAATCAACACAATCACCTATATGTTTGATCCATTAAAGAAACCTATTCCTTACCTGTGAGATAAGTCTATGTAAAAGTCAACACAATCACCTATATGTTTAATCCATTAAAGAAAACTACTCATTACCTGTGATATAAGTCTATGTAAAAATCAACACAATCACCTATATGTTTAATCCATTAAAGAAACTATTCATTACCTGTGAGATAAGTCTATGTAAAGGTCACCATCACATATATGTTTAATCCATTAAAGAAACCTATTCATTACCTGTGAGATAAGTCTATGTAAAAATCAACACAATCACCTATATGTTTAATTCATTAAAGAAACTATTCATTACCTGTGAAACAAGTCTATGTAAAAGTCGACACCATTACCTATATGTTTAATCCATTAAAGAAACCTATTAATTACCTGTGAGATAAGTCTATGTAAAAATCAACACAATCACCTATATGTTTAATCCATTAAAGAAACTATTCATTACCTGTGAGACAAGTCTATGTAAAAGTTGACACCATTACCTATATGTTTAATCCATTAAAGAAACCTATTAATTACCTGTGAGATAAGTCTATGTAAAAATCAACACAATCACCTATATGTTTAATCCATTAAAGAAACCTATTAATTACCTGTGAGATAAGTCTATGTAAAAATCAACACAATCACCTATATGTTTAATCCATTAAAGGAACTATTTATTACCTGTGAGATAAGTATATGTAAAAGTCGACACCATTACCTATATGTTTAATCCATTAAAGAAACCTATTAATTACCTGTGAGATAAGTCTATGTAAAAATCAACACAATCACCTATATGTTTAATCCATTAAAAAAACTATTCATTACCTGTGAGATAAGTCTATGTAAAGGTCACCATCACATATATGTTTAATCCATTAAAGAAACCTATTCATTACATGTGAGATAAGTCTATGTAAAGGTCATCATCACCTATATGTTTAATCCATTAAAGAAACCTATTCATTACCTGTGAGATAAGTCTATGTAAAGGTCACCATCATCTATATGTTTAATCCATTAAAGAAACCTATTCATTACCTGTGAGATAAGTCTATGTAAAGGTCATGATCACCTATATGTTAATCCATTAAAGAAACCTATTCATTACCTGTGAGATAAGTCTATGTAAAGGTCACCATCATCTATATGTTTAATCCATTAAAGAAACCTATTCATTACCTGTGAGATAAGTCTATGTAAAGGTCACCATCACCTATATGTTTAATCCATTAAAGAAACCTATTCATTACCTGTGAGATAAGTCTATGTAAAGGTCACAATCACCTATATGTTTAATCCATTAAAGAAACCTATTTATTACCTGTGAGATAAGTCTATGTAAATGTCACCATCATCTATATGTTTAATCCATTAAAGAAACCTATTCATTACCTGTGAGATAAGTCTATGTAAAGGTCAACACCATCACCTATATGTTTAATCCATTAAAGAAACCTATTCATTACCTGTGAGATAAGTCTATGTAAAGGTCAACACCATCACCTATATGTTTAATCCATTAAAGAAACCTATTCATTACCTGTGAGATAAGTCTATGTAAAGGTCACCATCATCTATATGTTTAATCCATTAAAGAAACCTATTCATTACCTGTGAGATAAGTCTATGTAAAAATCAACACAATCACCTATATGTTTAATCCATTAAAGAAACTATTCATTACCTGTGAAACAAGTCTATGTAAAAATCAACACAACCACCTATATGTTTAATCCATTAAAGAAACCTATTCATTACCTGTGAGATAAGTCTATGTAAAGGTCACCATCATCTATATGTTTAATCCATTAAAGAAACCTATTCATTACCTGTGAGATAAGTATATGTAAAGGTCAACACCATCACCTATATGTTTAATTTATACAAAGGTCGATACATTTTCTATACGATCAGTCATTACAAAGGTCAACGCCGCCTTATTTATGTTCAAACTTTAGATTATACAGAATTCATCTTATTACCTATAATATCAGCCCAAGCCAAAAAACAAAAAACACCATCACCTAGATGTTTAATCCATTTAAAATTCGACCCGATACTAGTGTACCTGTTCAAACAAAAGTATATTACATCTCTCAAACTTCAATGAATAACCATTACTACCATTTAAAACGCCTTTGGTATGACCTGATCTGGAACAAACACCAGAGTCGATCCATTACCTAAATGATAAGCCCATACAACGGTCAACAATATCGTCTTCATGGTTAAAGTCTATCTTATCACCTATAAATACGTTTAGACCATTTTGGTGCACAATGTCCTTGTCTTGTTGATATTTCATATCGATGTTGATATTCATGAATCTTAGTTTTAGTCTGAGTTATGCCATTTTCATCAATCATGCGGTATTTTATGGCTAGAGAATACTTATTCACGATACCTGCGTAACAAACCAGTACTTGTGTGCTCCGCAGGATCGAATCTGGTCCGACACTAGCCACGCGGTCAAGACAAATTCTTTTAAATGATATTGACCTTGTTCGCGTTGGAGTTTAAATTCGAGTATTTCCGATGATAGATGATGCCTCTATTCGATGACGTTCGATTCTAAATAATCGGAACACTCGACAATCACCGCTTCTCTATCTCAATTATGTATTGCAAGCAGTATAGACTCAGCTCAAAGGGCTTAATGGACACATGACACTGCTATGCAAGCCGTATAGACCCAGTTCAAAGGGCTTAATCAACACATGGATATTCTATGCAAGTAATATAGACTCAGATCAGACGGATCAATCATCAGATATATGTTCAAGCAGTATAGACTCAGACCAGTCTTAATCGACACATGAATATTCTATGCAAGCAGTATAGACTCAGCTCAAAGGGCTTAATCAACACATGGATATTCTATGCAAGTAATATAGACTCAGATCAGACGGATCAATCATCAGATATATGTTCAAGCAGTACAGACTCAGACCAGTCTTAATCGACACATGAATATTCTATGCAAGCAGTATAGACTCAGCTCAAAGGGCTTAATGGACACATGAATATTCTATGCAAGCAGTATAGATCCAGTTCAAAGGGCTTAATCAACACATGGATATTCTATGCAAGTAATATAGACTCAGATCAGAGGGATCAATCATCAGATATATGTTCAAGCAGTACAGACTCAGACCAGTCTTAATCGACACATGAATATTCTATGCAAGCAGTATAGACTAAAATCAGAGGGTTCATTTATCACATGTTTATTCTAAGGAAGCAGTATAGACTAAGATCAGAGGGATATTTATCACATGTATAGGCTTTGATCTGAGGGCTCATTTATCACATGCACAGTCTATGCGAACAGGATAGACTCAGATCAAAGGGCTCAATTGTTAAACTAACACCTCATTATAAATTAACATCCAATTAATATGTTCAATGAAAGGAAGATCTCAAATATAAAAGAAGAAACACGGTAATGATTAACTTATTAACTCATTATCTAAAGGTGACAAATAACACTTTAAAACATTTGGCAGCTTATCTTTATATCACAGCACAAGGTCGTCAAAAAAAACCTCTTATATTTAATAAAATCACTAATTGTAAATCACCAACATAGTTATTCAATAAAAAATATAGATTTTAAAATTAGGCATCATCCCTCTCTCCCTCTTTAATTATCTACCTATCATTTAGCAATAATAACTGTTAATAATTAAAACATTTATAAAAACATTTATTTATTTTTAATTAAGAATCTAGGGGATTGAGACAATCCAACCGGGGAAATTTGACTACCTTGAACTTTTGTGTAGGGGATTTCCGACAGGTTTCATCGTGTTTACTATATGTTCCTGGTCATCTTTTTTCCAAATATTCTAAGCATTTGGAATAATAGACATATTTAAATTACTTAAATCAATCTACTTACTTGGATAACAGATAGTAGCTGCTCCTGATCTTTGTGTGATTATTGGTAGATGCCGATTTCAAGCTTTCTATAATTCTGTAATATTCTGTCTTTGGAATCAGATACTTCTGACATACTTCATATCTTTTGAACAACTCTTGCCTGAAAACGTCTTCCATACTATCAGAAGACATCTTGCATGAAAGTAAATCTATACTGAATGGACTGAACCGGGATGCCTTTTTAATAGGACAGGCCTCATGTGAAGCCATTTGCTAGGCTCACACCTATTGACCTGGTGTGACTCAAAATAATTGACATATGGTTAGACAGACACCCAGACCCACCCCTATTCTCCTGACAAACACCTTTTTCCTGGTAGTGCACATCAGTAGAATTGGCTTCCTGACACTGTTTGTGCTAATGAGTGATGTAATCATCAGAAAAAAAACAACAACTGTATAGTAAGTTAACTAAAATAGAATTACACAGATTTACTGAAATCAGCCAGTAAGATAGTGTAAAATCCCTGCCCATATTTCAGGGATTTCATGAAATTACTGGAATTTTCAGGGATTTCATGAAATCCCTGAGTGAAACAGTAATTTCGCGAAATTACTGAAATTTTCAGGGATTTCATGAAATCCCTGGTTTCACAATCTTACTGTAACATATATAGGTCAAAGATTACCAATTAAAGTCCTTTTATATTTCCATGTAAATCTTCAAGTTTCAAACATCAATTCTTCATATTGTTTACATGTAGAACACCCTATACCATTGAAAAGAGTTACCTCTCAGCTCTGAAATAATTTAAAAATCAGCGGTCATGTATTATGCAAGAAAGAAATAACTCTAATCATGGTTCCGGTCATTTTTCACACATTGCCAAGACTGGTTTTCTACATATTCTATTTAAACTAGTAGACACGGTCAAAATACAAAAAAAATCAAATCAATTGTTACAGTGTATCCTATGCAAGATTTACAATGACTTTAATCTCATTGTCATACATTCAGTTCAGTCTCTTACTACGCCAATATATGGTTTTTAGGGATTATTCTGCTGTAGATCAGCTTGTGTCCGCGGGTGTATTTGGTGTAACTGGACCTACATGTGATATATCTTCTTTGATGTATACCTAACAACTTTGGAGGCGAAAAACGTATTGACTGACGCAAAAGTTAATATGAGACGACGTCATCAGATATATATATGCAAGCGAGCGAAGATTAGGTAGGGTTTATATGAGACGACGTCATCAGATCTATATACAAGCGAGCGAAGATTATGTATGTTTTATATGAGATTGATAAAGATTCAAGTAGTAATACGATAATAAAATGAGTATAATCTTTAAATACATGTATATCGTTATTAATCCTTTCCCTCATACGACAATTCTGCAGCAGACGACTTTGAACATATTTTGTCAAAACATAGAAAATCTCCATAATTGAATGGATAACCTATGACAAAAAGTGGAAAACATTGTGGCAAAAGGAGAAATTGCACGTTTTGTGCACTTTCTTCTTTTGTCACTATGTTTTCAAAAAGCCGTCTGCTGCAGAGGCGTCATAAAGCGTCTATATGAGGGAAAGGGTTAATAGAAGCCCGCGCATGTGTTTGGTGTCCAAAACAAGCAAGAACATCCCTTTCGAATAGTTGTGAACAGCAGCCCACATTTGTGATATGTGTTTACGACTTTGAAAGGAGAATTAACTTGACTACATCCTTATCTACATGCATATTTACAGCAATACACGTGTTTGATAACAAAAGTAGTAATGACGATGTTTTGATGGAAGAATTAACGTTTTCTCTATATCTTTATGAACAGGAGCCCACGTGTGTAATAACAACCACCGAACCAGGTGATAATATAGATAATGATTGTGATAACTTGGTGGACGAAGATATCTGTTATTCCGGTTACGGCGTCTATGGCGAAGGTACGTGTTTCAAGTTCTACCATCAATTGATATTTACCACATCTGCTGCAGAGGATAACAGCATATGAGTCGTCTCGCGAGAAAACCAACATTATGGACTCTGCGTAAAGTGTCGACCCTGATCAGCCTAAGCATGCCGCATAGGCTAACCCGGACAGACACGTTTCGCCTCCTGCGGATTTTCTGTTTCAGGAATCAGTTACTATATACCTCTATCCCCCTGGGACGGAATGTATCGGCCCGGATCAGTATGCGTGGACAACGCAGGCTGATCTGGTCGATACATTACGCAGATACCACAATGTTGGTTTTCTTGCGGGACGGCTCATATTCCATTTGAAAATATGGAAGCGAAATTACTCTCAATGAGCAAAATATTTAATTATTCCTAAAACAGAAAATCCACAGGAGGCGAAAAGTTTCTGTCATGGTTAGCCTGCACGGCTTACTTGGGCTGATCAGAGTCGATACTTAACGCAGAGTCCACAATGTAGGTTTTCTCGTTATTCGGCTCATATTCGGAACTCTTCATACGGGCATCTTTTTGGAAAGACAGGTTTTTACGAAGAACTACGGTTACAATCGCTCGTTATAGCGAGAACATGTGTACAGTGAATATCGAACATACGAACGGTTATTTGGAATGCCTCCGTAAACCTGTCTACCGCCCCCTACCCCTCCACCTCCCACAAATTTAATATTAAGAGACGCTCTTGAGTATTTAAATAATTGGGATAGGCAGACAAAAAGACAGACATACATTTCAGAATATGAGTTGCCATTACAAATCTATATAGCCGAACTGAGCCCAGGTAGCTCAGTCGTTAGTGGTAACCTCGGGGTTGTGAGTTCAATTGATTGGTTGGGGGTTTAACGCCGTTTTTAACAATTGATTGGTTGGGGTTTAACGCCGTTTTCAACAATTGATTGGTTGGGGTTTAACGCCGTTTTTAACAATTGATTGGTTGGGGTTTAACGCCGTTTTCAACAATTGATTGGTTGGGGTTTAACGCCGTTTTCATCAATTGATTGGTTGGGGTTTAACGCCGTTTTCAACAATTGATTGGTTGGGGTTTAACGCCGTTTTCAACAATTGATTGGTTGGGGTTTAACTCCGTTTTCAACAATTGATTGGTTGGGGTTTAACGCCGTTTTCAACAAATTGATCAGTCATATCACGGCGACCAGTTCACATAATCAGCTGTGTCTTGGCCTCCTCCCACCAGTACTTTATACAACGTTCTTTCCAAGCAACTGGCTGCTTTTCTACATAGACTGATATACCATTGATGGAAGACGAATGTGACTTTTGTCAAACGTCGGAAAGAATGTTGGCCGAGCTGGGATTCGAACTCACAACCCCTTGATTGACAGCCTGCGTCGCTACCGACTGAGCCACCGGGGCTCGGCTTGTGAGGTCAAACTCTAACTAGGCAAACATTCTTTCCGACGTTTGATCAAAGTCAATCCAACACGCGTCAATCGTCAACAACCAACTGGCTACAAATCTATGCGGAAAGACTGTCGTGTGGTGTACTGGTGTGAGAAAACCAGGAAACATATGGTTTCGTGTGGTGGTACTGGTGTGAGAAAACCAGGAAACATATGGATAAAGCAACTGGCCGCCGTAATATCACTTCTTTCTTTGTTTTGTTGAAAACGTCGATAAACACAAATCAATCAATAAAGCATGAACATATACATACATGTACATGTAACTAACCTTTGTTATAGATCTATTATGAACGTCCCGTAATGCTCGGTGTCAATTCTTAACCCTTCCCTCATATAGACACTTTCTGAGGCATCTGCAGCAGACGGCTTTTTGAAAACATGGCGTCAAAAGAAGAAATTGCTCAAAACGAGCAATTTCTCCTTTTGTCACCATGTTTTCGTCTCTATTCAATTAAAGTTTCATTTAAAGGGATTTTGATGTGCTTTTTCCTAGACGTTTTCAAAGTCGTCTGCTGCAGATTTGTTGTATGTGGGAAAGGGTTAAGAATTTTAATGAGGTAAAAGCGTTGTATGCCTGAATGTTTACTGCTCACAGATAGCTCATTATGTTTCTAAGTTTGTCTTCTGAAGGCACATAAATTGCCCTTGGTGAATAGCTACCTCAATATTAATTGAATGCAAATAGTTAATTGTTTAATTTAACCCTTTCCCACTTGAAGACGCATTTTGACGCATCTGCAGCAGACAAGTTTCGAAAACATTGTGACAAAAGAAGAAATTGCTCAAAACGAGTAATTTCTCCTTCTGCCACAATGTTTTCAACTCTATTTAATAATTGAACTCTCATGTATGGATATTGTATACATGTTTGCCAATATAATTTCATTATGTCGTCTGCTGCAGAATTGTTGTATGGAAAGGTTTAAAATGTTTAAAAATGTTCATAATGTACACGTATGTTTTTTGTATAAATAACATGTCAACGCATAGTACGCACATAAATCATAAACACAACTTAATATAAATTGAATGTGTAAATATGTCTTGTGATTGTATCTTAAAATGTTGGACTTTTCTATGTTTGGTTAGTAAATGTTTGTCCAAAAGTTGTAGCTGTAAACGATACAATGGCAAGTCATCAATAGTAACCAATAGTTACGCATCGAATTTAGCATTTTATATTGCAATATTAACCGTTTCCCACATACAACAAATCTGTAACATACGACTTTAAAAACATATTTTCAAAAATGTGAAAAAATCTCCATTAATGACAGTTTAATGATCAAATAGAGTTGAAAACATTGTGGCAAATGGTGAAATTGCTCATCATGAGCAATTTTACCTATGCCGCAATGTTTTTAAAAATCGTCTGCTGCAGAAGCGTCTAAAAACGTCTATATGTGGGAAATGGTTAAACTATTCTTTTGTTTTACTGATTCGACATAAATCACAATGTGTTTATAGTTCAATTAATTTTGTGTTGTTTCCCTATATTCCTGAAGAGGATGCAAATGAAAATAGATACAAATCTTTATTAATATTAAGGTAAAAACAATTATGTACTACGTAAATATTTTCACCAAGAAAAAGTCAAATAGTATTTTACAAACAGTTATAAATGAATCAAATAGTTTTAATAAAAACTCAAACGTGTGGACTAATAAGTTTAAAGAATTATTAAAAAATACAGGATTTTATGACGTTTGGCTTTTTCCAGACTCAGTTCATCTAAAACGTTTTGTACCTCTATGCCGTTATAGGTTGATTGATATGTATATACGTGAATGGTTTCAAGACATTAACAAGACAAGACATTAACATTAAATCCTCATTGTCTATTTTCAAACACCTTAAATCTAGCTTTGAATGGTCGGATTATCTACAAAAATGAAGATATCATCATATAGGAACGCCGTTGCTAAATTACGTCTATCAGCTCATAAATTTATATATAGAAACCGGTAGGCATGGGAACATTAGTAGAAATGATAGAATCTGTTCACTTTGCAGTTTATCAAAATCATTGTATGTTAAAGTGGATTCTCTTGTTAAACAGTTCAAATATAAAAGCATTAAATGCAGTTGGAATATACTACATTAAAGCTAACGAACAAAGAAAAATAAATTAAACAATGTTATTGTATAAGAAGACATTACATGCATTATTATGTTAAGCATTATTTCCGCTAAAATGTATTTTCAGTATCTATACGAGTATATTATCCTATATATATATATATATATATATGTGTATTATCCTATATATGTTTGTTATCTAAATATATGTAAATATGTATTATCCTATTGATGTAAATATGTATTATCATATTTATGTTAATATGTATTATCATATTTATGTATATATGTATTATCCTATTTGTGACATTTATCTAAATATATGTAGATATGTATTATCCTATTTGTGTCAGTGTCTCGAAAAGTTCAAATAATTCATATTAATAATTAAAGGTCGTTTCTGGTTGCTTATCATTTAAACAAGAGTTCCTGTCAGTTTTGCCACTGATAACAGTGTGTGAATGAGTGGACAGGAGAATATCTTCCCACGTTAGAACAGTGTTGAACCCGGCGTACTAAAGTTAAATAGTACGTCTGACATTCACAAACAATGGCGACTAGATTGGTCACCTCCCCTATATACCGCTATCGCATATATAGTAAACAAGAGTTGCTGCAAGATGCAGCAATTGACGCGGGAATCAGCATAATACTGTTTGATTCGAAAAACACGAAACCCGCTTTTAAATATATGATATAAATATATGACAATAATAGTTTTTTAGTTAAATACGTAGTACAAAAACAAAAATACCTTTTCCCAACATGTTGACCTCGATCTCCCAAAATTATTGTAAACATTTGTCTGCGCATGCGCGTCCCTTTTTACCTTTAATATATTCTTAAAATCGCAAAATGTAGCACAATAACTTCGCATTTATGAAAATATTCCCATTTTCCTAATGTAACGGGAATGGGGTAAAGGTATACATGTATGTATAAATATCACTTCTATAGCCGGCGTTTATGGCGACGTTGGTAGAGTGGTTGACCTTTGTGTAAAGTTAAGCAACGTTCATCGCGGAAGTGCCTGGATTGGTGACCCGCGATGGCTTAACGCCGGTACACGTTACAAATGGTGGCAGCGGAGGGTGTTATTAAAAAACTATTGTTTTAATTTCCATTTTAATTATAAAAAGAACCAGTCTAGTGACGAACAGCTACGGAAATATCCGAGAGCTGACGGTAAAATACGGCGCATGCGCGACCAAGACGATTAAAACGGCGCATGCGCAAGCCCATTGCATCAGTGACACTTTTTTCACAACCAATATATGCACTGGTGCTGATGCACCCGCGCAATAAGTAAATACAAAATTGATTTTCGACATCTCTGCGGTGGACCATTAGAACTTGTTTCAGAGTTATTGTCTGTATACCATTGTGATTGCTAGCGTTACACAATTTCCAAAGAGCGCCGCCATTGTAGGTGTATTCATGGCCCCCATAATGTGATGGTAGGGGCAAGTTACTCCAGACTAACGTTAGAATAGACCAACTGCTGATATAATTTAAGCATTTTCGAATTTACATGTTTGCTTTTGTTTAAACAACAGATTACGATATTGATGGAGACTTTAACGAGGACTGTCAGACGGTAACCACCAAAGGTGAGTCGTATTCATTGTTACATAAAATAATTTTCTTTCGCCTAAAATACCAAATATCGCAAGGTTGCGATTCCACATGCAATATGCATATCTTAAATACATAATACGTCAATGCATTCTGTAAGAGTTTAAGGTGATGTTCTGTGATAAACGAGTCGCGTCAGGCGATTAGAGGTCATGTTACCTCTTTGTATCGGTATATAATGAATGTGTATATAAATGAATATTTTTACGTTCGGATTAGCCTGCGCGGACTGCGCATGCTGATCTGGATCGGTACTTTACACAGAGTCAATAATGTTAGTTTTCTCGTGAAACGGCTAATATGTATGCTGACAATGAAGGCTCCCCTGGGTATTCACTGTTTGTATAATGCAGGAAGTCCTGCTATTGACATATACGGTATGGTAAATGGTAAATCTATTTCTCATACAAAGGACCGGTTAACCAATTGCATATACAATCGCCGTATCTCTAAGAGACTGTGATCCTATTTCAATACAATAGTAATATCTTAAAGCGGCTTTGAACTATTTCACATACAATCCTAATATCTTAAATGGACTGTACATGTAACCTCATTTCACGTGCATTAGTAATATCTTAAAGCGGCTTTGACCTATTTCACATACAATCCTAATATCTTAAATGGAATGTAACCTCATTTCACGTGCATTAGTAATATCTTAAAGCGGCTTTGACCTATTTCACATACAATCCTAATATCTTAAATGGAATGTAACCTCATTTCACGTGCATTAGAAATATCTTAAAGCGGCTTTGACCTATTTCACATACAATCCTTATATCTTAAATGGAATGTAACCTCATTTCACGTGCAATTGTAATATCTTAAAGCGGCTTTGACCTATTTCATATACAAACCTTATATCTTAAATGGACTATTACCTCATTGCACGTGCATTAGCCATGTCTCATAGCGGCTGTGAACTCATTTCATATACAATCCCAATATCTTAAAGGGCCTATAACCTCACTTCTAATACAATATATTTATCCTTAAGGGACTGTAACCGCATTTCATATACAATCCCAATATCTTAAAGGGCCTATAACCTCACTTCTAATACAATATATTTATCCTTAAGAGACTGTAACCGCATTTCGTATACAATCCCCATATCTTAAAGGGTCTGTGAAGCCAATTGACATACACATTCTCTATATCTTAAAGGGTCTTGTGAACCCATTTCACATACATTAGCCCTACATTATTGAAAGGACTGTGAAACCGTTTTACATGTATATTCCACATATTTTAAAGAAACGGTGAACCTATTTCATATACAATCCCTATATCGTATAGGGACGGTGAATCCATTTCACATACAATCCCCATATAATACAAGGACTGTAGACCCATTTCACATGCAAATGTTATATCTTAAATGGATCGTATATATATCCATTTCACGTGCATCTCTCGTGTCTTAAACGGATTGTGAACACATTTCACATGCAATCCCCATACCGTAAAAGGACTGTCCGCTCATTTTACATACAATCCCTATAACTTCAGTTGGATGTGTACCAATTGAACAAACAATTTGCATATCTTAAACGGACTGTAAACCCATTTCACATACAATAGCCATATATTAAAGGGAATACGAACACTTTGTACATGCAATCGCACTATCTAAATGTCCTGTAGACAGTCCGCATATCTTAAAGGTACTATAAATCCATTTCATATACACAGTCCCCATATCATAGAGGGACTGTGAACCAATTTCACATACAATCCACATACTATAAAGGGAGTGTGAACCCGTTTCACATACAATCCCCATAAATTGAAGAGACTGTATATCCATTTTACATACGATCCCTATATCCCTATGTGATTGTTAACCTATTTCACATACAATCCCCATATCTTAATGAGTATAACTCCATTTCACATAAAATCCTCATATTTTATGGGGGAAGCGAATCCCTTTCATATACACTCCCAATGTCTAAGAGGGGGTGTCGACCAATGTACGGAGGACAGACAGATCGTTTAACCAGTTCCCAAT
This sequence comes from Serripes groenlandicus, assembly GCA_031761405.1. Lineage (NCBI taxonomy): Eukaryota > Metazoa > Mollusca > Bivalvia > Cardiida > Cardiidae > Serripes > Serripes groenlandicus. The sequence goes on from JASEVX010000006.1 coordinate 49,697,640, forward strand.
GTACAGATCGAGGGCTTGGCGTGAAACGGTTGTAACTCATAAAGTCTTTATAAGCGTTAAATCATTTTTCTTGGTAAACAATGGAAATGTAGGTGCCATTGCTCGTTCTGAGCAATGGCACCTAAATTTGCATTGTTTACAAAGGGGTAAAAATTGCCCCTAAACCAGGGTTTTCAAAATAGGTTTTTAGTTACAACTGTTTTACACCAAACCCGCGAGATGCATTTCGAAACATCTGCATCAGGTATGTATTGAAAGCATTCTTGTTCAAGGAGAAATTGGAAGTTTTCAATTCTATTTAAATACCATACGTTAATCTAAGGCTGCCATTATTTGTTCAAGGATGTTTACAATGTCGTCTGCGGCGGATGTGTTATATGTGGAAAGGGTTAAACTGACTGTGACTTCCCCACTGTCTTTCCGTTAACTTGTCATGGTTAGCAGCCATTGGTAAAGGACACTAATTTAAACAAGTAAACTGACCTTGTTATGTATTCATCACGTGATTACGACAATTGCATTAAACTACGGACAACAGTTTGGTTCCATTCCCGTTTTGACATCAAATAAAGGGTTATATGATGTGAAACTAGATGAGCTGCAGTCCAAGTTGGCGTTGGAAACTACATCTGACTATTTAGATCCCATTTTGACTGATGCTGCATAACGCAGATCACCTCCAAATGGGATCGGCGATATTCGTACGATATCGGTATTTATTTCCAGAAATATGTTTTAGTTTAAGTTTAAACTGATTTATCTTACATCGATTGCGAAAGAACTTTTAGCTTATATTAATCACGCTCGATGTCTGCTAACAGAACTATCAGCATTTACGTTCGAAATCGTAAGATGTTAGTAAGTTAGTGCATTTCGAGGGCTTGGCGTGAAACGGTTGTAACTAAAAACCTATTTTGAAAACCCTGGATTAGGGGCAATTTTGACCCCTTTGTAAACAATGCAAATTTAGGTGCCATTGCTCAGAACGAGCAATGGCACCTAAATTTCCATTGTTTACCAAGACAAATGATTTAACGATTATAAAGACTTTATGGCGAGGTGATTAACCTTGGTAAAAAAATACTGATTTTAGTTACAACCGTTTCACGCCAAGCCCTCGATTTGGACTTAAACATGACCGGCAAGTCCACGAGCAGTACGTATACCTAACGACTGCCTTAATTGTTTACAGAACCTGTAGTCGTTGCCAAGGACAATGAGCCCATCTGCCTGGTCATTGACAAGCCAGCTGATCAATGTTGGCTTGTTTGTGAGTGTAAGTGCTCCTGGGTGAGGAACTACGAAATAATGAAAAATTTGACATTGACAGAATTCGTTGCGTTTATGAAAAGCAAATCAGAGGCCGTTCACAAGGAGTTGTCGGTGAGTCAATTACTTAGTTAACTGTTTCTCAAATATCCATAATGTTATGCTCTGTCCAATATGTATATATTTAACTCCAAATTGAAACATACGACAAATACATATAATACAATATAATCAATAGAGAATATTCTACTGCGAAAAAAATACATTGTGGCTTAAGAGAGAGATTTCCCATTGCACATGCTTTTTTATTTTCCTTCTGATGTTAAACGGATACGTCTTCCCCATATGCGTCTTAAGCCATCTGCACCAGAAAAGGGGATATATAATCTTCCACACCTTCCATTTCAAAATGTAGACTGGAAGCCGAACAAAAGATTATCCACTTTTCTTAATCTTTCCTGACTGAATTTATATTATTTTGAAAAAAGAAAACATCTTAACCGAACGAAACAATGGTCTATTATTGGAATACGGGTAACCTAAGATCCGTAACCCTTGACTATCATCTGTGACTTGACATCGTATCTCGTCAAAGTCCTTGAAATACTAACGAACACGAAATGGAAAAGAGGAAAATTAAAAATAATATTACAAGACATGCTTACAAATTAAACTACAGCTATCATATACATAGATAAATATAACATATAACTACACGTACAGTTATCAAACATGTATCTTCTATTGTTATACATAGATATACATGACACACAACTACAGCTATCATATCTTCTTATGTTATACAGAGATAAACATAACAAACTACAGCTATCATATCTTCTATTGTTATACATAGATAAACATAACAATAACATACAACAACAGCTATCATATCTTCCATTGTTATACACAGATAAACATAACAAACAACTACAGTTATCGTATATGCCATTGTTATACATAGATAAACATAACAAACAACAACAGCTATTATATCTTGCATTGTTATACATAGATAAACATAACAAACAACAACAGCTATCATATCTTCTATTGTTATACACAGATAAACATAACAAACAAATAAACATAACAAACAACAACAGCTATCATATCTTCTATTGTTATACATAGATAAACATAACAAACAACAACAGCTATCATATCTTCTATTGTTATACATAGATAAACATAACAAACAACAACAGCTATCATATCTTCTATTGTTATACATAGATAAACATAACAAACAACTACAGCTATTATATCTTCTATTGTTATACATAGATAAACATAACAAACAACTACAGCTATCATATCTTATATTGTTATACACAGATACACATAACAAACAACTACAGCTATCATATCTTCTATTGTTATACATAGATAAACATAACAAACAACTACAGCTATCATATATTCTATTGTTATACATGGATAAACATAACAAACAACTACAGCTATCATATCTTTCATTGTTATACATAGATAAACATAACAAACAACTACAGCTATCATATATTCTATTGTTATACATGGATAAACATAACAAACAACTACAGCTATCATATCTTCCATTGGAATACACAGATAAACATAACATACAACAACAGTTTTCATATCTTCCATTGTTATAATAGATAAACATAACAAACAACTAAAACTATCATATCTTCCAATGTTGTACATATATAAACATAACAAACAACTACAGCTATCATATATTTCATTGTTAAACATAGATAAACATAACAAACAACTAAAGCTATTATATCTTCCATTGTTATACATAGATAAACATAACAATCAACTACAGCTATCATATATTATATTGTTATACATGGATAAACATAACAAACAACTACAGCTATCATATCTTCCATTGTTATACATAGATAAACATAACAAACAACTACAGCTATCATATATTCTATTGTTATACATGGATAAACATAACAAACAACTACAGCTATCATATCTTCCATTGGAATACACAGATAAACATAACATAAAACAACATTTTTCATATCTTCCATTGTTATAATAGATAAACATAACAAACAACTAAAACTATCATATCTTCCAATGTTATACATATATAAACATAACAAACAACTACAGCTATCATATCTTTCATTGTTAAACATAGATAAACATAACAAACAACTAAAGCTATTATATCTTCCATTGTTATATACAGATAAACATAACAATAACAAACAACTACAGCTATCATAGCTTATATTTGTAAATAGATAAACATAACAAACAACTACCGCTATCATATATCCCATTGTTATGCATAGATAAACATAACAAACAACTACAGCTATCATATATTACATCATTATACATAGATAAACATAACAAACAACTACAGCTATCATATATTACATCATTATACATAGATAAACATAACAAACAACTACCGCTATCATATATCCCATTGTTATACATAGATAAACATAACAAACAACTAAAGCTATCATATCTTCCATTGTTATACACAGATAAACATAACAATAACAAACAACTAAAGCTATCATATTTGCTATTGTTATACATAGATAAACATAACAAACAACTACCGCTATCATATATCCCATTGTTATGCATAGATAAACATAACATACAACTACAGTTATCATATATGCCATTGTTATACATAGATAAACATAACAAACAACTACAGTTATCATATATGCCATTGTTATGCATAGATAAACATAACAAACAACTACCGCTATCATATATGCCATTGTTATACATAGATAAACATAACAAACAACTACAGCTATCATATATGCCATTGTTATACATAGATAAACATAACAAACAACTACAGCTATCACATATGCCATTGTTATACATAGATAAACATAACAAACAACTACAGCTATCATATATGCCATTGTTATACATAGATAAACATAACAAACAACTACAGCTATCATATATGCCATTGTTATACATAGATAAACATAACATACAACTACAGCTATCATTTCTTCCATTGTCATACACAGATAAAGACAGACGAACTTTCTTCTTCGTCTTCACAATTCGCCAGTGCGGACGACGAACGTCAGAGTGCCAAGAACATTGGCTACCTGGGCATCGGACTTTTCGCCGTCATATTTGGAACCATTTTCATAATGGACGTTACGTCTTTGCTGAGAGACCTCAGGACGTTCGGGATCAACTTCAAACACGGAATGAAACGCCTCTGGAACTTTATTTGTTGTCGGTCATAAAAGGGTGGGACGACTTGTACTCTCCTTGTCAAATCATGGGAAGAGAATCGGCATCTTATCAACACGGCGAATCTTTAACACTCACACCAGTCTATACAAACGCATTATCTGATCCGAGCCTTCACTTCAAGCCAGACCAATGCAGACGAATCAGCTGTGTCGTAGTCACAAATTATTATAAACCCATTCTGGTTCTTAATTGTAATAATGTTTAAAAAGTCAAAGTAACGTTATTCAGATTGTTTACTAAATATAAAAGATCTAATACAGTACACTCGTGATAATTCGAGGTCAAAAGGGACCGCTAACGTTATTCAGATTGTTTACTAAATATAAAAGATCTAATACAATACACTCGTGATAATTCGAGGTCAAAAGGGACCCATGAATTACTTCGAATTATTGATGTATTCGAGTGCTCACTGCATTTATGCTTTATTTATGAGGTTTTTTTTCTATTTCGTTATTCATTTATGCTAAGGTGTTGATTATGAAAAGCAACTCAGTGATCAAATCCTATCAAGAAGAAAGTGCAGCAGCAGTTCTCATTACTCATATGCAACGCTTTTTACAAATAACAGACCCGTTCCAGGAAATGGAATTGCGCAAATGAGCAATGAGAACTCATGCAACGCTATTTTCAAATGACAGAACCGTTCCATGAAATGGTTCGGGTTAACCCTTTCCCACATATAAGACGCATTTTGACGCAATAGCAATAGCAGCAGACGACTTTTGAAAACATTGTGCCATAATGTGAATTTGTTCATGAGGAGCTGTTTTCAACTTTATTTAAAAATTAAGCTATCTTTTATGGAGATTGTTCAGGTTTTTGATTTATGTATGTGGGAAAGGATTAAACGATATATTCGAATGTTCACACGTTCAAAGTATCGCGAGTCAATTGTATATAATATACATATAATGTGATATCGTTTCATCTATGCAATCAGAACTGCTTGAACGCTGTTTTCAAATGACAGATCCATTCAAGGAATTGATTCGAGGTAAACGATATATTCGAATTTTCATATGTTCAAATTATGGCGAGTCAATTGTATATAATATACATAGTATGTGATATAGTTTCATTTATGCAATCAGAACTGCTTGAACGCTGTTTTCAAAAAACAGATTCGTTCCAGGAAATGGTTCGAGTTAAACGATATATTCGAATTTTCATATATTCGAGTTATCACGCGAATGAATATTTGTACAAAGGCCAGAAACCGTTCTCGACGAAGGCTATCAATCCAGGGGTCATGAGTTCGAACCCCGGTCCGGCTATTCATTCTTTCCAATGAGTGTCAAAAGTCATCTCCGACCGATGAGCTAAATAGTCTATGTGGGAAGGTAGCCAGTTGCCTGGGAATTTGTTGTGTAGAACATTTGTGGGAGAAAGCCAGGAAATACACGTAAGAAGAACTTTCCGCCGTGGTTTAACTGGAATACCGTCAAAAGCGGCGCTAAACGTCAATCAAATCAATATAAAGACCAGAACCAGGGGTAGAGGTATAGAGTAATGATTCATGAAACAGAAAAATTACAGGAGGCGAAAAGTGCCTGTACGTGTTAGACTGCGTGACATGCTTAGGCTGACCCGGATCGATACTTTACGCAGAGTCCACAATGTTGATTTTCTCGCAATTCGGCTCATATATTATTGAGAGTCAAGCAATGCGAGCACCGATGTTTAAGTGTATCCAGTACGACTAGATGAATTATTAATTTGTTTGAGTTTAACGCCGTTTTCAACATTTCTTTAGTAACGTCCCGCTAGCCAGTTCACCTATACATGTTTGTTGTAGATTTTTTAAACCAGTTCTAGATACAACAGTCTTTGGCTGCCTTTTCTCATATAGTGTTAGCCCATTGGTGAAAGACGAATCAGACTTGTCGCATTGACATTTGTCTAACGTTGGAAAGACTGTTGGCCAAGTTAGTGTTCGAGTTCACAACCCCTGGATTTACAGCCCGCATCGCAACCCGGCTCCGCGGCTAGATGACTGAACAAGTGACCCCCTGATCGGACTGTGCGGTGCCGGCGAAGACTGCTCTTGGATTCCCTTGCCTGCTTCCGAATGTCGGATGTGCTATGCCTTGGCTCGTTTTATAATAGAATAATGTATCGAAAACCTTTTTTACAATAATCCTAGAACGCTTATGTTCATATATCTCTTTTTAACAGCACACGTATATTTGATCTTATACTGCACCAAATCATTTGAAAACAGAAAAAAGATAATTCGTTTACAAAAATTATTGATATTTGAATGTCTGCGTCTACATTTGCTATTACAATCATTGTCCATGCTTTCCTCATTACTTGTTATACCATTGATATATTATCACGATGCCATAGTTTAGATGATTGTACAAATGTGATAATCCTATCTGTTCCAACAATTATCGAAATAAAATAATTATTATTAGTCGATAATACAAATGATGCGTATCTGACGAAAAAGGGTCTTGCTACATCGGTGAACAGTGATGCTTCCGATCAGCCAATGGATACGTAACGGCTCGTCAGAGCCTTCACTGTCCTCTAATGTGTTATAAATACTTACTTACACACGTTTGACAAAAACCTAGACATTTGGCCCCGATTATTTAAAGCCAAAGTAGCTTTAAATGATACCAATCCGGAGAGCCAACAAGACACTAAAATGCCAGACGCGACTCGATCGGTTTGCATTTGTTGCCATGGCCCTCAAGTAGACCATATGAGCCGTCCCGCGAGAAAATAAGTAGTATGGCCTCTGCGTAATGTTTCGACCCAGATCAGCCTGCGCAATCCGCGCAGACAGATCTGGGCCGATACATTCCGTCTCAGGGGGATAGAGATATAGATGAATGATTCCTGAAACAGAAAATCCACAGTAGGCGAAACGTGTCTTTCCGGGTAAGCCTGCGCGGCATGCTTAGGCCGATCCGGGTCGATACTTTACGCAGAGTCCACAATGTTGGTTTTCTCGCGGGACGGCTCATACACGAAAAGTTATAAAATTGCAGCCGGAACCTGGAAGCGCAATCGTTAGCAACGAGCAGTTAATCCAGGGGCTGTGAATTCAACCCCGAGTTCACCCAACATTCTTTCCGACGTTCGACAAACATCATCCGCCTTCCATCAGTCTGGCTTACAGCAGCAGTTGATTGGACAGACTGTTATGTACTTTTATTAGAAAGCCAGAGTAAACATAGGTGGTTGAACTGGCCGCCGATATACGAATTAAACCCTAACTAATCAATCAATCTCTAATAGTTCACAAGGCATATCGATCCCTTTCCCACACAGGGACGCGTTTAAACGCATTTGCAGCAGACGAACATTAGATAACGTTGTATATATGTAGCAGTAATAACTTATACATATACAATCATTCATAGAGGTTCTGCATGAATGTTTTCAATCCGTCTACTGCAGAGTGACTGTATATGGGAACGAGTTAAAAGTTAATGATGAATTAATGATTAATTAATAGATAATGATTATTTATTTGAAAAGATCATAAGATTTTGCTTAACACTTTCCAACATATAGCAAATTTGCAAATATATCATTAGTACCACTAAAATTGAAAATTTAGTCAATACAGTCAAACCTTGATTGATTGTTTGAATAATTGATTGATTGATTGATTGATTGATTAATTGATTGATTGATTGATTGACGAATTGATTGATTGGTGTTTTACGCCGCATTCAACAAGTTCAGTTATATCACGGCGTTTCCTGGGTAAGTTACCAGTACTACTGGTCCATTTATCCTGACACCAGCCAGTCAATCGTAATGCTAACCCAGCAACCCTGAGCGCCTAGGGACGCTCTACCACAACACCAACAAGGCGATGAAAAAAACATGTAATTACGTTTCGTACACAATGGCATCCGTGTTCTTTTAAAGAGAATTGAGGTACTCTCTACCATTGACTCATACAAACTGTATATATGTCATATTTGTTGAATTATATTGTTGTTTTAAAAAATGTCTGTGTGTTTTATATTAATCTGTGTATATTTACATATTACATTATATTCATTTATTAGAGATATCTCTCAAGTTATGCAGGTTTTTAGGGTCTGATTCCAGTCTACGAAGATACAAAAAAAACCCAGTATACTTACCACATTTTCCACTTACAACAATTTTGAAGCAGACGACTTTTAGATAATCCTGACAAAAAAATGGAAAAAAGGTCTGCAACTGAAAGTAATATTGTTTAATATAGGTGAAAACATTGAGCATAATGAGTAATTCCTCTCGTTTTTTCCCAATGTTTTCAAAAATCGCATGCTACAGAGGCTTCAGATAGCGTCTAAATATGGAAAAGGGCTAAGGAGTTTATTAATATATGGTACTCTAACACGCCTTGTTGTTTTATAGGTTTTGTTAAGGACTCATTTCATACTTTTATTTGTTTTACATTGTTTTCAAAAAGTTTATAATGTTCTTTCCACATAATATAGCCGCTCAAGTAATGACAAATCTTATAAGTTTTGTATGTGTATACTCTGTTATTACAATTCTTTTCTTTTCACATTAAAATATGAAATTTCATGAATAGTACTTGATGTACAAATCCCATCCTTTTGAGACATCTCAATTTATGCAAGCAGCTTTAGAAAACCGACTTTAAATGGTAAACAGGATCTTCAATGAGAGAGGGGAATCCCTTGTACATCGGTCGTCGCGTGGAAATGTCACGTGGTGATAAATAATTCCGCAGCTTACCTTGTTTACCTTATCGTCAGGTCCTGTAATTAGGCATTCGTCTCTCATTGGTCAGTTTAATATGGTTAAATCCGGTCTATCAACATTGGTACAAATTTAAAAGATACATTTTGCCATGTCTTATTTGAAAGATTATAGAAAAAACTATTTAAACTCTTTGCCTCTACAACAAATTCTGGCAGCTCTAGCAAATAAAACTTAGACGTCAGTTATGGCAACTCTCGTGACAACACTGTTTGCTAAAGCGTTTTGAAAATATAGCAGTCAAATGTCACAAACAAACAACAACATAGCTGTTGTAGAAAAATGTTAATAGTGTGCCATAATACAGTCTACCGTATGTTTTTTGTCGCCTGCATGTAAGGCAGGGAGACACTTTGGGATCACTTGTCCGTCATCTGTCCGTCGAGATGAATTGATCATAACTTCTGATCGGAAGAAACAGTTCAAAGTTACAATGTTGTAATGGGCAAACAGTCTATGTGGAAAAGTATGTAGACTGTTTGTGATCTGCAGTGTAAAAGAACCGTAACTCTAGCGTATCTATTTTGGAGTTACTTCTCTTTTCGAGACCTTCTTGTTTGCCCATTTTCTCACTTATGCTCCAAGGTATCAACTTCCATTGGTATATATATATCCTGTGACCTGCTGATGCCCAAGAAACTACTTTTCTCACTTAGTATCAAACTTTCACAGGATACACTGTGTTCCGTGGATCGCTCTTGCTCACCAACTACTATATATACCTTTGATCGTAATATTGAAATTTTCTCTGCCTTTTCAGAGACTGACTTTTATTTTCTAGCGAGACAAGATGGCTGCCACTTTCAGTCATTGCTTGTCCCTCGAGGACTGAGTAGTCGATCAGTAACTACCTATGACGTACACATATCATATTGATAAATTTCAACCTACCTTAGCACAAAGTGCTCAAAGTGTGCTGTTGTGATCACCCTGTATCTGTTGAACGCCATCAACATGTTTAGCGTTTGTGATCTGCCTGTGGCCGGTGTAAAACTAATGACACCGTTGATAAGTGATCTCGGGTATCATTTTTCATCGAAAAACGATCACCTTTTTTATATAGTTGAAAAGTAACCATGACCGTTACTAAATGGACCTACCACTTGAGAAGAGAGACCCCCTTGCTAATCGTGACATATTTTAACGTTTAAAAAATAACCCCAGTAGTTATATACAAATAACTAAATAGCATACTCACCTGAGTACAAACTGCTCCAGGTGGGCTGTTGTAATCATTCGTCGTCAACAATTTAGCTCACCTGAGCACACATTCCTAGATACAGAGTATTATATAACCTATTACTACAAGAAAGTCCCACAAAATGGCCATGCAGCAACACAGATTTTTCACAAGGATACACAACAAAACGACATGTAAGTTTTAAGCAAAACCTCTCATGTCTAAGTACAGTCGTGGTGGAATCATAGTAGAACGCCCGTCTTGGGTGCGACTTCGATTCCCGGCCGGGTCATAACAAATACTTTAAAAATGATTATAATGGCTTAACCTTCTTGGCACTCAGATTGTTGTGTTATCATTACGACAGGCTCGCTGGTGTAAGCTACTTTACTTACTTATTTATTGACGCCGCGTGGAAGCGCGGCGTCAGTATGGAATAGGTTTTAATTTTGTACCATGGGGTGACGTAATCAAAAAGGGAGAAACCCACAGATATTATTGTAAAGAAAAACTCTGTAATATGTTTGAAAAAACAGCCTATATGGTTGAATAAATTGTATTAACTGATTTAAGAAACAAGAAGATACAAAATATGTACATCTTTCACAGTTGTTACAAAACTTTAGATACATTTAAATTGTGTTTAATAACTGTTCCCCAACTAATTAGGCTAAGCTTTTTTTATGAGTTGATTTACGGAGTTCACTAGGCTACGCTGTTTTAATTGTTTGGTTTACAAATTTATTGAAAATCTTGTTAACACTCTGGAAGCCGCATTTTTTACTTGAGCATGTTGAAACTTTGTCAGAATGTTTGTCTTATGATATCTAGCCCAAGTTTGAATATAGGTCATGTCGGGTCAAAAACTAGGTCACTAGGCTAAATTGAAGGAAAATCTTGTTAACACTCTGGAAGGCATATTTTAAACTTGAGCATGTTGACACTTTGTCAGAAAGTTTGTCTCGATTATATCTAGGCCAAGTTTGAAACTGGGTCATGTCGGGTCAAAAACTAGGTCACTAGGCCAAATTTAATGAACATCTTGTTAACACTCTGGAAGCCGTATTTTTGGCTTGAACATGTTGAACATTTGTCAGAATGTTTGTCTTAGTGATATCTAGGCCGAGTTTGAATATAGATCATGTCGGGTCAAAAACTAGGTCACTAGGCCAAATTTAAAGAAAAGCTTGTTAACACTCTGGAAGCCTTGAGCATGTTGAAACTTTCTCCGAAAGTTTGTCTTGATGCTGTCTAGGCCAAGTTTGAATATTGGTCATGTCCGGTAAAAAACTAGGTCACTAGGCCAAATGTAAGGAACATCTTGTTAACACTTTGGAAGCCACTTTTTTGGCTTGAGCATGATGAAACTATGTTGGAATGTTTGTCTTAGTAATATCTAGACTAAGTTTGAATGTAGGTCATGACCGGTCAAAATCTAGGTCACTAGGCCAAATTTAAGGAAAGTCTTATTAACACTTTGGAAGCCACATTTTTGGGTTGAGCATGTTGAAACTTTCTCAGAATGTTTGTCTTAGTGATATCTAGGTAAAGTTCGAATATGGGTCACGTCAGGACAACTAGGTCATTAGGCTAAATTGCAGAACAATCTAGTTAACACTATAGAGATTGCATTTTTGACTTGAGCAGCTTGAAATTTTGTCAGAAAATTTGTCTAGATGATATTGCCATTGGCGCTGAAAGAGTAAAGTCTTATATAACCCATTCTCAGGTGAGCGATTCCAGGGCATCATGGCCCTCTTGTTTCCAATTTATTTCTGTTGTATTACTAAACTTAAAACGTTCCTCCCCATACAGTTGTTCATTCAGACCATTGTATTCTTGCTATATGTTGACTATACATGAAAACTTTTTCTTTTAATTTCATAAATGCTTAATTTCGATATTAAATATCTTTAAACTTGTTAGAATTATTTGTATATTTTGTTTATATACTCTCGTTTTTTGTTATCATACTTCTGCTTAACTGGAAGAAGAATCGACTTCCCTCTCTCCTTCCAAAGCTTGTGTCACACTTAACTTATAACTAGAGGCATTAACACTTAAGTTAATATCTGTTAATATTTCAGTATCTATGTTTCTTGTTTGTCTAATTGATCTAGTTAGAGCAGATTTAAAATTAAGAAACTTCAGCTTGTTTTGTTGCAGTCAATGTTAAGCAAACGGTAAAACAAATAGTTTGAAGACTTAACTCGTCATTTCACGACTAAATTTTACATGCTGAATATCATATAAATCGTAGCATATAAAGTATATACTTCACTCCCTACGTCAAAATGGGCCCGTTTTGCTATTGATAACATTTTATTATAGACTATGGTATCCAGGTGAGCAATAAGGAACATCTCGGCCTTCTTGTTTAAGATAAAGGTACATTTGGCCTTCTTTACATCCTGTCCGTTTGCACAGGTTATTTAAATGTATTGAACTGCATCTGCTTCCATTTAAGTCATGCCTTAAAAGCATGCGCGGCGTCTTTGATGCTTAGCATCAAAATTCGTCTTGTTACTTACTAGGATAAATTAATTAAAGTTGTACTGGTAACATACCCAGGAAACGATGTGATATAACTGAACAATTGTTGAAAGCCGTTAAGCGGTGTAAAAGTATCATACAAACAAACATGTATAACTATCACACATGAATGAACACCTATTTACTGATGCGTAAATAAAGACCATAATTAAATAAGTTATTTGAAAACCCATTTACGCATTTAAAAGCGGAAGGACAAACACGCAAAAGTAATTGTTAATACTATGGATCTCGCTCATGGTGTCAAATGAATCATACAACAAGTTTCGTAACAATAAAATTTATAATCTAGTGATGGTCTCACCTCGCCAAATTCTGTTCTTTCAAGAAGTGTTTCCTGCCTGACGTTAATATTCAATTTAACTAATACATGATCCTGATACCGATTAAATTGTAACGCTGATCAGTTTTGAACGACTATTTCTATCACAATTTGATGTTTCAATAATGACAGGTGTAATTTTCAACATTATGCATAACAGATGGAGGAACATTCAAAAGAGCAACTTCAGGTAGAAGAAGCCCCTTAACGTGTAGCTACCTGATTCCAGTGATTGCATAACATAAATAGAAAAGAGTGTAACAAATATTTCATTGTTTCAAGTAGGCGATGAAGATATCCTGCTGATTAAAACCAAACTCAATCAGATTTAAGGAACTCTAAAAATCCACCAAAATGAATCTTACGCACTATAGGATGTTAGCTTGTACTGACAACAAGTGTGAGCTTCACTCTTGAAAGAGATTACGTTTGTTGAGGTACAACATAATATGAACCGTCTCGCGAGAAAAACCAACATTATGGCCTTTGCGTAATGTATCGAACCATATCAGCCTGCGCAGTCCGCGCAGACTGATCCGCGCCGACACATTCCGTCTCAGGGGATAGAGGTTTAGAGATATGATTCCTGAAAAAGAAAATCCACAGGAGGCGAAAATTGTCTGCCCGAGCTAGCTTGCGAGGCATGCTTAGGCTGATCCTGGTCGATACTTTACGCAGAGTCCACGATGTTGGTTTTCTCGCGGAACGGCTCATATCTTCAAAAGTCGGAGAAATCTTTGCAAACAGAAGACTCGTTATCGTCTTATCTTGGTACTACAGTAGTCCATAAAAAAAACTTTGTTTGCATAGAAATGAGTGTATACCATCTAGGTCAATGAAGCCCGTTTGAAGAAAAGCAAACACAGTGCATATCCGTTCAAGGCAATCCACGGCTGGGAAGGCAATTGAGCTATATATCCAGATGATTATGAAGCTAATCTTTATCATTTCAATATGAAAGCAGAAAGTGAATGGAAATGAATGTCACAGTGAGGAACTTAGGGTTAGAATCATTTCAGAAACTTGCATTAAATTCAGAATATTGTCTGCAATAAGCAATAAGATAATCTAAGAAATGTGCTTAAAAATCTCAGTCCGGCGATGAAATAAAGGTCGGTATCACTTTCGGAGTTTTCTTTGTGCATTTTTCTTTATTTTTGTGAGAATTACTATTGATATATTGTCCTTATACATGCATAATATTGATTGGAAACATATTGTCATTTATAGAGACGTGAAATGGTTTAGCTCACTATTCAGCAAAGAGTTATCTTCCCTCGAAGAAGCATATATTTAGCATTTAAACAGCAATAAAGTCTTAAGTCATTTTCACATGTTGTAATGGTTTAGTTATTTTGGCGATTTCACTTCCTTTGAGCAAGAAATAGTCGCAAAAATGACAATTCAGTGTTTTTTCGTGCATATTTGCGCTCGTATGTGCGTGTTTTTTGTCTGTGCGTGCAATCATAACTCCTTAGCCTTTCAAGGGTTTAAATGCAATAAATTATTACTATTTAAAATTACCTTGCAAAAGTGTTCATCTTGATAAGAAAGTGTAACCCATAACATTCCATAAAGGTCAAACTACGCTAAATACATCAGCTGACTTGCTGATCTACAGTACTAAAGTCCCTAAAAAAATTGTTTGCGTAGAAATGAGTGTATACCATCACCAGAATGTATTGAATATATGACACTGAGTTTAAATTTGATCACTTTTAGTATTTTGAGCTTGTTTGAAAGTGAAAGTAGAGAATGCTAAACACCGGTTTTGTCCGGGCCCGATTTGGTCGAAAATGACAGTTACCATTTTCGCCTGGTGAGTTCTTTCTTGCATAATGCATGACCCCACATTTTCTTTGGATTGTTTTAAAGCTAGGAGGTAACTCTTTTCAATGATATATGGCGTTCTACATGAGAAATGCGTGTAACAATTGAGGACTGAAACTGGTCGATTTACATGGAAACAAAGAAGGATTTTTTTTTTTTTTGTGTGTGTATTGTAACCTAAATATAGCTCAAAGGTCAAGGTCACAAGTGCAGGTCAAATGTCAAAAATGGGTAAGATAAAGCTTATCGGAGCTATAACTTTACATTTCATGAGTGGATCTTCAAAAGACTTGCCACGGTTTTTCATCATTATACACAAATCCACTATTTCTGCACTAATCTTTCATAATTTAAGTCTAAATAATGAATTGAATTGTATTGTATGTAAAATTTAATTAGGAATAATACCAACAAAATGAATGTACATTCTTTTCAATTTGTTACATAAACCAGGGACGTAGATAAATCTACGTCCCTGCATAAACATAGCTGAACAAATATTCAACCACGTAAGTCATGTGAAATGTCATGTTTTGTATAGTGATAACTATACGCAAAAGATGTTCACGCATTTAAAATGTCATAGCAAATTACCCAACCACTTATGTTCTATATATCTTAGAAATGGACATATCATGCAAAGCAATATTATGCATGTGTAAGGACAATACATCAATAGTGATTCCCACAAAAAAATAGAGAAATCGGAATGCAACAGGAAAACGCCCTCAATGGTATCTTGTTAATTTCAAGGTGGAACATCTAAAATGCAAGTTATACTGCTGCGAATGAAACAATTGTCATTCGAAATAGAATTAACTAAGTAGAGTGTTTATAACTTCGGTTTATTTTTATTTCTTTACATTTATTGCAAACATAAATTTTACTGGGTTTTAAAGAGTGCATGGTAACTTTATTGACAATTTCAATGATGCAGTTCTAAAACATGCCAAGGCCCATTTTTGTAATGACTCGAAAATATATAGATCTATATAGTAAACTGACATTGAACTGGGACCACTAATAAGTATTATTTGTCCCAGCATTGAAGTATATTCCACATGCGAAATGTTTGTGGATTTTTAATCATTAAAAATATTTAATTATGAATACTAATTGTTTATACAGTACTAAACTCTACAGGATTAATTGCACTACTTCCTGTATAGCTACTATATATGATAATTAATTTCATTGGCTACGATTTGGGTTATTTATTCAATCAGTGATTGATACGAATGTTAAAATACTGTCAGCTGATTGGTTGAATAAATTATATTGAAGGAAAGAAAGAGCGCCAATCTTCACAGGTTGAAAAGAGTTTGATCAGTCAGGAAGTCAAAATTGAAGAAAAATTGCCCGCCCACCCACCACTAACTTAAATGTTTGTTTGTCTAAAGTGATGTTTCATGTTCATGTTTTGTAAATATATAAGTGATGGCATTGCTTTATTGTGAAATAGTCTGTGCTTGTGATTGTTATTAGCATTGCATGTATGTTGCTAGACTGGCATTTCAGTGTAATATCAGATTGGTTATGATAAGTCAATTTGATTATTACATGTATGTATAATTGTCCTTGTAAGTAATACTTCTTCAGTATTCTAAAGTAAAGACTTCTTGATGTGTAATAAGAACAAAATAATAATTATATTAATATCATATCGTTTTTTGTTATCTGTTGATACCCTTAATAAGAGGAAAGAATAATTAATTTAAATGGACAAACCTTAAAATAGAAGTACCAGGGACGTAGATCTTATCGAGGAACTTTAATTATTACAATATATATGTGGGCTCTTTTAAGCATATAAATCATATATTTTGAGGAATTTCATTTTTTGATTTACATTCTTTTAACTACAGGAATGTATTTACATTTCCTACATTCCTGTATCGTCGGAGTTTACCGGTTTATATCAGTCTCAGTTATCTGCGGAACTATTGTGCATTCTTGGTTGGCTTCCGGTGTCAACGAAGGTATAACATTTGCAAACTGTTGTTTAATAAAGCACAGGAAGATGATGGAACTAAATTTAACACGGGTTGACTACACACAGGTAATATTTTCAAAGTATTTTATATCTTCCAATATCATTCAAAGTAGATAGATTTACAATCTTCGATTTTAATGAAAGGCAGATCTCTCTTGCTAAAAATTGTTAATTCGGAATATACTAGTTTTCGGATATATAAACTTCTGATAATACATGGGCTGATTATTTCTTAGGCATAGTCGGGATTTATTGTAACCATTAGTAAAACTGAAGGAACGGGGTTGGTAATAAGTTAAATATTTAGATATTTCTGGGAAACTGGATGTTGCTCATGTGGTATGATACCTGTCAACTCAAGCGATGTATATTTAACATTCCAAAAATGATTTAATTATTTGTCTGCTGTTGGAGCCTTTATTAGTGTATTAGGAATGCAATTTTATATTTTGACTGTTTGCATCCTTCAATGCAATATGTAGCGGCGATATATTGAAAATATATATTGTATTAGAGTATAGGTGAAGCTAACCATTCAGTTAAACAAACAAATCTCTATGATATATTCCACTTTAAAATATAGCCAAGATATTTAATCCGTGAAAAAAGGATGACAGGTAAACATAAAAAATAATCGACTTGCACTTCATAAAGTGCTGCTACATGTAATGATAATAGTCCATCATTTACGGAACTACATTTGTGATGAGTCAAACAATCCATTCCTACTATCTCTGTTGTTTTTCTTTCGGATATTTATTCATCATTTGCATTGCAATAATACTATGAAAAAACTGACAATATTATAAAAAATTGGATTTGTTAACAGTTAGTTAAATAACCTTTATCAGTTATATTTGAACTTATTTTAATGATAGTAAACAAGTGTAAATACAAGCAAATTATCACACATCAGATTCCTTGTTTTCATTCCTTTATGGAATAGGTATTATCTTATTTAATTAAAACAAAGAAATATCGTGACTGCCCAATAAATCTTTACTGGACACATTTTTTGATATTTTTTTTTGATAATTGGTTCTTATACATAACCTATGGATGGGAACAAAAATCGCTGGCTTTGCCGTAGATTTGATTTCCCTTGATCATTTTTCTCCCTGTCATCAACCTTACACTAGGGGCTTAGCCGCTAGTCCACAGGCTTAACCATATGGGTAAGAGACAAACTCTGAAGATGATCAAGACATTTCTTAAGTCGAGGAAAGAGCTGGTGCTGCTGGAATGGAAGTCCACATCACTTCTGGTGTCTCCCAGGGAACAGTCAACCAGCTGCTTTACTTTCTAGCATTCATAATTTAAACGACCTGCCAGAGTGAACCACATCGGATACTAGATTATTTGTAGATGTTGGACTGTTATACGGACATATCAGGTCTGAAATAGATGCACAAATCCTTAAGAAAGACCTTGAAACTCTGGAACAATTGGAAAATCAGTGGCAAATGCAGTTTCACAAGGACAAGTTCCAGATTTATACCCATATATGCACCAACCCAAGATACAGACATCATGACAAGTAAATCCTCCAAGGTCATATCCTTGAAGACAGTGCCAAAAAACTTGGGTGTCCATAGCAGCCAACATTTGTATTGGAAGACACAAAACAGTAATACAGCTAAAAATGCAAATGGAACTCTGGGATTTCTTCGGTAAAAGCTTTCCTGCTGTACCAAGACCTTACATGAACATAACTTTGACAAGCATGTGCTGTCTGTCCATATGAAGTTGGTGAAATAAATCTGCTGGACTGGGTCCAAGGAAGGGTGCACAGTTTATTTGTAACTACTACATCAACCGAGAAGACTTCTTTGGATAAAAAGAGCACTATGTTTTCAAATCTATATCAAATTTGTACTTTCTTGTTCCCGATGATTACACCCTTTCTCACTTGCAGATGCATTTTGACAAATTTGAAACTGATGACTTTGAAAACATTGTAGCAGGAGAAATTGCTCATTATGCACAAGTTCTCCATTTGCCGCAATGTTTTCAACTCTATGCAATAATGGTACTCTCACTTCTCAAGGTTTTCTATATTTTGGACTAGTCGTCTGCTGCATATTTGTTGTATGTTGGAAGGGGATAAAAAACTACGTTTGATGTAATCCATATGTCTTCAATTCATCATATCAGATTAATGTTTAATTGTTTCTTGTATTATTTGACAGGTTGCTGTAACTTCACCTAAGTGTCTGAAGCTGTTGCCAGTAGCAGGAAAAACACAAAAGGTAATTATTGAGATAAATATGCAAAGACATTGACCCTGTATCTTGTAGAAATAGACGCCTTTTAACTCTTCTACAAGGAATTTATCTTTGTCCACACTCCTTTCCAACTAACAGACGCGTTTTGATGCATCTGCAGCAGACGCCCTTTGAAAACATTATCATAAAGCACAATTTCTCCTCTTGCCACAATGTTTTCAATTCGGCTGAATAACTAAACTGTCATTTTTTGCCATTTTTCATACTTTTGCAAAAGTGTACCCTGTCACTGCAAAAGGTAGCTCAGCAGCAGGGCAGTATAAGTATCTCATAATCCTAGTAAATGTACTTAATTACTCATTTGCCCATTACAAATTGAACAAATCACTTGACTGTATTTCTGATTTTCTGAATTAGATTGATTAACCCTTTCATTCATACACGCGCATTTTACTGCTTCTCCAGCAGACACATTTTTGCACTTACTTAACTTGGCACAGGCTTGTCAAAATGTCAGGTCAAGGGCAAGTCCCTGGTAGGGGGCCCAGGGAAAGAAACTTACAGATCAAAGAGCGATTTTAACAGATAATTTTGATTGGCAATCTGTTTATTTTGACAACCCTGTTCGCATACCTGCAGGAGTCAAACTTCTTCATGATAAAGATTTGAGCGAGGAGAAATTTAACCCTTTCCGGCATACAACAAATCTGCAGAACATCTGTATGTGGGAAAGGGTTAAGAGTCTCCTCTTTTCCGACTATGTTTATAACTTGATATCAACATTTTACTACCTGTGCTCCACATGTTACATTTTTCTTTGAGTGTTCTCAAACTAGAGGTAGTACTCTGAAAATGTTTTGTGAAGGTTAATCTCTTTAAGTTCTTTCCCTGTTTCACAGGTAGCTATTGCAGACCATAAAGGGATTCTTCAAGTATTTGGTGTGAGAAAAGGTGAAATACAGGTAAATATAAAAAACAAATAAATGAGACATAATGCAAGACTCGGATCACATTCCTGTAGTTACATCACCCTTCAAGGAGAAGCTAAAAAGACATTTTGATCAGATGTCAAATGCAAATTCTTAACTTGTCACAAATATCGACTTTCCAGTGTAAAGCTTTTCCCACATACAGATGTTTTCTGAGACCTCTGCAGCAGATGACATTTGAAAAATATTGTAGCAATAGGAGAAATTGACTCATATTGATCAATTCCACAATATTTTCAACTCTATTCAATGTTTATAATTTCATTTAAAGAGATTTATCACATTTTTGACTGCAAATTTGTTGTATGTGGGAAAGTGTCGAGACTTTTCTAATGTAAGTTATATTTTTTTCTAATCGATGTACTAGGTTCATTTGTTAAACCATCATTTAAATAGGTTTATGATGATGTAATAAAATTTTATATGCTGAAAAAATAAACTTGAACTTGTAAATATGATGCATAAGCACATTTATTCAGAAGTTACAATGGTCACAAATGCCCTGTGGTTATTTTTCCTACAGTCTGACTGATATTTTTATGGATTTTAATTTGATGACACGCATAAGTATACCCCCACAAACAAAGTTTTTTTGGGGTTTATAGGAGTCACTGTGTCAGTCGGGCGCTTATTTGTCCGCGCCGTTTCTCAGTAATCGCTAGGTGACATTCAAAGAAATTTTATAGGAAGCTTTAATACTAAAAGGAGATGTGTCGTGCTTGATGGCATTCCAGTTGGATGTTTTGATTGAGTTATGGACCCTTGATTATTATACATAGTGTTATATACCAACATTTGTGTGATGGCTGTTTCTCAGCAATCATTTGATGGAATTCAATGAAATATTTATAGAAAGCTTCTTTACCAATAGGAGATATGTTGTGCTGAATGGCATTCCAGTTGGATGATTTTTAGCTCAACTATTCGAAGAATAATGAGAGATTTACTACTCGCCTCCGTCGGCCTCTGGTTAAAGTTTACGGGCAAGTGTGCATTTTCATTTATAAGTAATTGTGCCAGGGCTTTCATATTTGGAATATAATAACATCTAATACCTTTCTTCATATTGCATGCTGAAGATGCTGAGTGTGACCTTCTTTTTGAGGTAAAAGACATGATTTTGGGTGGTTAAAAGTTTTAGGGCAAGTTGGCATCTTCATTAATTTTTAGCTCGCCAGTACCAAGTACAGGAGAGCTTATGTGTTACCCCCGGCGTCGGCGTCGGCGGTGGCGTAGACACCTAGGTTTAAGGTTTGTGTTTAAGGTTTTCATTTGGGTTTTAAGGGTTTATACCTTTAGGAACCATTTGTCATCCATCTACGCACACCACTACACCCGTCCTGACCCTGGGTGAAGGTCAAGATAATTTCTACTTGGTTCTACTTGGTTCAGTTACAAGGTTTAAGGTTTGCGTTTAACGTTTAACATATCACTCTGCATTCACTATTATGACATTGATTGCTTTCATATTTAGTTTATACATTTAGGAACTATTGGTCATCCATCTACGCACACCACTACACCCGTTCTGACCCTGGGTCAAGGTCAAGGTCATTTCTACTTGGTTCAGTTACAAGGTTTAAGGTTTGCGTTTGACGTTTAACATATCACTCTGCAGTCACTATTATGACATTGATTGCTTTCATATTTAGTTTATACATTTAGGAACTATTGGTCATCCATCTGCGCACACCACTACACCCGTCCTGCACCTGGGTCAAGGTCAAGGTCATTTCTACTTGGTTCAGTTACAAGGTTTAAGGTTTGCGTTTAACGTTTAACATATCACTCTGCATTCACTATTATGACATTGATTGCTTTCATATTTAGTTTATACATTTAGGAACTATTGGTCCATCTACGCACCCCACTACACCCGTCCTGACCCTGGGTCAAGGTCAAGTTATATCAGAGTTATTGCCCCTTTTCTGTCAAAAAATCTAACTTTTTCGTCGCGTTTTCAAATAACTTTTTTTCTACTCAAAGGATTAGATTGAAACTTCTGACAAATGTTTATATCAATGTGTGTGATTGGTTCACAAAAGGGAGATAATCCAAATAATTTTATATCAGAGTTATTGCCCCTTTTCTGTCAAAAAATTAAATTTTCAAATAACTTTTTTTCTACCCGAAGGATTGGATTGAAACTTCTTACAAATGTTACTTTTTATTTTATTCGACGTCTGTCTGTCTATTTTTTTTTTTATCCGGCGTCTGTCTGTCTGTCTGTCCGTCACACTTTTTTCGTCACGTTTTCAAATAACTTTTGTTCTACTCAAAGGATTAGATTGAAACTTCTGACAAATGTTTTTATCAATGTGTGTGATGGGTTCACAAAAGGGCGATAATCCAAATAATTTTATATCAGAGTTATTGCCCCTTTTCTGTCAAAAATTTAAATTTTCAAATAACTTTTTTTCTACTTAAAGGATTGGATTGAAACTTCTGACAAATGTTTATATCAATGTGTATGATGGGTTCACAAAAAGGGGGATAATCCAAATATTTTTATATCAGAGTTATTGGCCCTTTTCTGTCAAAAATTTAATCTACTCAAAGGATTGGATTGAAACTTCTGACAAATGTTTATATCAATGTGTATGATGGGTTCACAAAAGGGGGATAATCCAAATATTTTTATATCAGAGTTATTGCCCCTTTTCTGTCAAATATTCAAATTACTTTTTTTCTGCTCAAAGGATTGGATTGAAACTTCTGACAAATGTTTATATCAATTTTTGAACTTGAACTTAGAATTTTTGTCAAAAGTATTGAAAAGGTGTATTATCTTGCAATAGGTGATACTGTGCGACTTTACCTAATACTTTAACTGTTCTGAAGTAGGCCCTGATATACGATGGCCCTGATAGGCGAGCTATATTGTCCTCCGACAACTCTTGTTTAATTTTTCTCAATAAGTACTTGTGTTAGGGCTTTCATATTTGGAATATAGTTACATCTTATACCTTTCTTCACATTGAATGCTGAAGATGCTGAGTGTGACCTTCTTTTTGGGGTCAAAAACATGATTTTGGGTGGTTAAAGTTTTCGGGCTAGTTGGAATTTTCATCTTTTTTTTTCCTTTTTCTCAATAAGTACTTGTGGCAGGATTTTCATATTTGGAATATAGTTACATATTATACCTTTCTTCACATTGAATGCTGAAGATGCTAAGTGTGACCTTCATTTTGGGGTCAAAAACAAGATTTGGGGTGGTAAAAGATTTATGGCAAGTTGGCAACTTCATTTTTTTTTCTCAATAAGTACTAGTGTTAGGCTAGTTGGAATTTTCATCTTTTTTTTTTCCTTTTTCTCAATAAGTACTTGTGGCAGGATTTTCATATTTGGAATATAGTTACATATTATACCTTTCTTCACATTGTATGTTGAAGATGCTGAGTGTGACTTTTTGGGGTAAAAAACGTTTTGAGAATTTGAGATAAATTCATCATTTTTGGTTACATTCCTTTCTAATTGTTATCATTCGTTACCCTTCATTCAAATCACATCATACTTCACACATTTGTTAAGGACCATCTTACAATGAGGTTAAATAACTCCATTGTATCTTACATATGGAGTTATTGCCCTTGATAGACTTAGGAAATTAGATTTTTTAAATTATATATATTTAAATGTATCTATCTCATTCAGTTGCTTTTACATATAGAATATATATGATTTAAAAGTACTTAAGTGCAATATAATGAAATAATGCTTTATTTGAATAAGCGGCATATAGTCGAGTGCGCTGTCCTCCGACAGCTTTTGTTCACATAGTTATGGCCCCTCGATTATTATACATAGTAGTTTTATATACCAAAGTTTGTGTGAGCGCTGTTTCTCAGCAATCATGATTGGGTGGAATTCAATGAGATTGTATCTATAGGAAGTTTTTGTACCAAGAGGAGATGTGCTGTGCCAGATGGCGTTCCAGTTATATATCTTTTGACAGAGTTATGGCCACTTGATTATATTATACATCGTGTTAGATACCAACATCACTGATTTGATGCGCTGTTTCTCAGCAATCACTGGGTGGACTTCAATGAAATTTTATAGGAAATGGCTTTGGTTCAATCTTTTTACACATAACTGCTTTTTTTTGTAGCAAGTTTTTAAAGCTGATCAGCCGACCAAATTAACAAGACTAGAGCTAGGTGGACCAGTTGGTGGAGTCAGGGAGAGAATCTTTGTTTCTACGGGAACAGAAGTCAAAGGCTTTACCAAGAAAGGGAAAAACTTTCTAACATTTGATACCAATATGTCAGAACCAGTACAGGCAATGTGAGACTTTTTTGAAAATTCAACTTATTTTATTGTTTACCCATATGATAGTTAAGAGTCATCTACTGTGAAAACTGAATTTGTCTAGACAAGGTGGTGTTCAAGACATTCCCATAAAAAACATATCTGCATCAGACATCTTTGAAATTGTCAATGCAAAAACAAGTTAAATCTTAATAATGAAACAATGTAAAATAGATAAAAGTAAAATTATTGAATAGAGTTGAAAACATTATGGGAGAAGGAGAAATTGCTCTTTATGATAACGATCTTCTTTTAACACAATGTTTACAAGATTCATCATCTACAAATGCGAAAAATGCATAGGTCTGCATGTAGGAAAGGTTTAACTTTATCAATATTGCCAAGGATTTGGAAAGAATGAGACCAATTGAGTGTCTATTGAATTCCTAATTATGACATGAATTTTCATTTATATGAAACATTTGATGACTGATTGGGGTTTAAAACATTTTGTTAACAATTTTTCAGTCATACCATGGGAGCCGATTCACCTAGCCATGTGTTTCCTGGCATTCTTACATCTGAACTCTACACAACAATTTTTCCAAGCAACTGGCTGCTTTTCCAATTACAATATTAGCCCATTGGTGGAAGGCAAATGACACTTGTAACATTGACTTTTGTCAAAAGTCGGAAAGAATGTTAGCCCAGCTTTGATTCAAACTCACAACCCTTGGAGTGACAGCCTATTTAACCCTTTCCCTCATATAGACGCTTTCTGACGCCATTGCAACAGACGGCTTTTTGAAAACATAGTGACAAAAGAAGAAATTGCTCTAAATGAGCAATTTCTCCTTTTGCCACAATGTTTTCCACTTTTAGTCATAGGTTATCCATTTAATTATAGAGATTTTCTATTTTTTGACAAAAGTCGTCTGCTGCAGAATTGTCGTATGAGGGAAAGGGTTAACTTCCGACTGACCTACTAGGCCTCAGACAACATTTGTTTGATTCTGTTGGGTTCTTAGGGTAATTTTCACTTACAGCATAAACTGATAGATTGTACCCTTTCCCACATACAGCAATTCTGCAGCTGACGACTTCGAAGATGTCTACTAAAAAATATGGAAAATCTCTGTAGTTAAAATTACTGAAAAAAGTAAGTTGAAAACATTGTGGCAAAAGGAGAAATTGATTGTTTTGAGCAATTTCTCCTTTTGTCACAATGGTTTCAAAAGTTGTCTGCTGCAGGCCAAAATGCGTCTGTGGATGGGAAAGGGTGACAATTTGTCTTTTTGCCAAAATGTTTCCAAAAGTCGTCTGATTCTGACATGTTGTATGTGGGAAAGAATTCACTATCTGTCATTTCAGGTATGTGGAGGGTTCAGATCTATTCTGTTGTGGAAATTTTATGTATAACCACTACCAAGATTGTAAAGACATCAATTTCTTCCGTTCTGGAGATCAAGTCAGTGATGTGATATGTTTGCCGTCCAACGTTGTTACGGAGTTAACACCTGTGTTAGCTTGTCAGGACAGAGTTATCAGAGTCTTACAGGTATTTATCTCTTTTACACCTTCATATAAATAAACTCTATTTTCTTAACCCTTACCTGTTTGCAAATGCAATTTTATGCATCGGCAGCAGATGAAATTTTCAAAATTTGTGGCCAAAGGAGAAAATTTGTCCACTCTATAAAAAACATCCTTTCATTTATTTAGAGATTCCATAGTTTTGTCCAGATATTTTTCAAAGGCATCTGCTGCAGATTTCTGATATGTGGGAAAGGCTATGTTCTTTGTGCACTTTGTCAAAAAGTGAAAATTAGAATATTAATTTTTGTGTGGCCGCATTGGCAGGTAAACACAAAGGTTTAATTTCTCCATCGTCTGTACATCTGTTTGCCAGTTTGTCCATCAATCTGCATATCATGTTTTCACTTACTTGCATATCGGCAGCTAACACATGTATTGCATGTTTGACAACTCTAATCATAAGTTAACCCTTTCCCACCTATAGATGCATATTGATGCATCTGCAACAGACGACTTCCCCATGACAAATTTCTCCTTAAGCCACAATGTTTTCAACTCTTTTTAATAATTAACCCCTTATTTATGGAGATTTTTTATGTTTTTGCCAATATATTTTCTAAGTCGTCTGCTGCTGATTTGTTTTTTGTGGGAAAGGTTTAAATTTGCAAAGTAGGAATATTGCCAACTAGATGTTTAAGTTAACACATGGCTTTTAGCACTAATGGTATAGATATGACCTGTAGTTCAGATGGGAAAGAAGCAATTCGCATATTGATAGATGAAAATCACTGGTATTAGAAATAATAAGTTATCCATGAGTGATGAAGTAAAAAGTGTAACATTAAGTCAAATAGAAGTAGAATTTTTAAAACAGAGATTAACCCTTTCCCAGCTGCAGACGCATTTTGACGCAATAGCAGCAGATGACTTTTGAAAACATTGTGGCCGAAGGTGAATGTCTTCAACTTTATTTAACAATTAAGCTATCTTTTATGGAGATTTTTGAGGTTTTTGTCACCATGTTTTCAAAGTCGTCTACTGCAGATTTGCTGTATATGGGAAAGGGTTAAAACATTACAGAAAAGGAGTTATTGCTGGTTCTGAGCTTTTTCTCCATTTTCAATGATGTTTTCAAAAGTTCTCTTCTGCAAGGCATGATATAAGGGTATAGAGAAAATAAATTGTGTGTAACACATGTTTCTTCAGGAATCAGAGTTGTTATATGAAGCTGAGGTGCCCGGTCCACCAGTTACGCTGTCACTGTATGAGAATACAGGAGGAGAAGAGGGAACCAATGTGTTGTTCGGTACTTCAGATGGTCGTGTTGGTCTGGTACAGTTAGGCAGGTAAAGCTTAGTGATGTCATTGGTTCCCGGTTGTTAGCATCTTTCCTTATACAGATCACATTGGAAGCCTTGCAGAAGAAACTTATTTAAAACGTTTGAAATGGAAAAAGTGCTAATCTTCTTGATTTTTACTCTCCTTTTATATGTGTATTTATGTGGGCCGTATTATGAGAACAAATGGGGCAGGCAGTAGGTGTCCCATGTTGTCCGCTGTCTAAGTCAAACAGTTTTTATCTTCAGCAAACTTGCTGAAAATGTTTGTGGGCATAATGTCTAGGCCAAGTTCGATAACAGCCAAAAAGCCTAAGGCACTTTTGGATTATAGCCCTTGAATTATAAAAATTGGCCAAAATAGCCTTTTTAGCCCTCTAAGTCAAACAGTTTTCATCTGATTTTCTCTAAACTTGATGACCATGTTTGTGGGCATAATGTTTGGGCCAAGTTTAATACTCAGCTAAATCGCGCGAGGCAATTATAGTTTATCGCCCTTGAGTTATCAAAAATTAGCCAATTTAGCATTCTCTACTCTCTAAAGGATAGTTTTCATCTGATTTTCATCAAACTTGGTATACATGGTTGTGGACATAATGATTGGGCCAGTTAGCTTTATGCAATGATGTATGTAAGAGTCTACTATTGCTAAATAATTAGCAGTGATGATCTGAGATCTGGGGATCCACACTTCGGATGGTGATGGTGACTGCCTAGGTGGTGTAGTGTGAGAGCATGCGCCTTCGTGCGTTGGGTTCAATCATGCAAAAGACTTAAACAAATGGTAGTAATGGCTTTCCCTACTTTAAGCTCAGAATTGTGGGATTAGCATTATGACTGACTCCCTGATGTCAGCATCAATTGATCAGTAGAACTGGTAACTTACCCAGAAAATGCTATGATACAACTGAACAATTGTTGAAGGGGCGTAAAATACCATGCCAAGTGATTTTTATGATTGTGTGCCCTTGGACAAGGTATACTTCCTAGCCTTTTGTTGGTTTCTCATGAATAAGAGTTCTGTTGCGATGGTAACCTGAAAATCTGTTTAAAATGACAAGGCATCAATTATGAATCTTTCAGATTGGTACCCTCCCACAGGTGGGAATTACCAAACGAGAAACGTAACGGAGGCATATTGTGTATTGATAACTATGACATCACAGCAGATGGTGTATTAGATCTGATTATTGGTCGAGATGACGGACTTGTCGAGATTTATAGTTACGACGACTCAGACGAACCTGTCCACAGACATACACATGTAAGGCAAAATTATCATATTTCTTCTACTCCAACATAATTTTAAAGTTTAATGTCATATCACTTAACTCTTTCCCACTTGCTGATGCCTCTGCAGCAGATGAAAACATTGTGTCAAAAGGAAAAATCTCTTTACTAATGTGTTCAAAGTTTGATGTCACATCAATTAAACCTTTCCCCTATACAGAGACTTTGTGATGCCTCTGTAGCAGACAACTCTTGAAAACATTGTTGCAAAAGGAGAAATTGCTCATTGAGCAATTTCTCCTTAAGCCACAATGTTTTCAAATTTATTCAACATTTATTCTTTCATTTTTAGAGAGATTCCATATTTTTGACTTGACAATTTATAAACATATTTGTTGTATGTGAGAAAGGGTAAAGCACTGTGGTCTGTATCTTGATTTAGAGCCCAATCAAAAGTATTTAAGGGCTAAAGGGATCTATTCTGAGCATTCTCCTGTTTGTTGTCAACATTTCAATTCAAACAACTTCTCTTAAACCACTAGACCAATTTCAACCAAACTTCACAGGAATGTTACTTTTTAAGTGGTCCTCTTTCGAAATTGGTAAATTCTATGTAGATCTTTGGTGGCTGTGGCATCAGAAAGGGGTAAAATGCAAAAACTTTAAAAAAAATATTCTCTTCTAAAGCGGCTTGTCTCATTTCAAAATAATTAGGTATAAATGTTGCTTTGGTGACCCTCTACACAAATTGTTTAAGTCATATCGGTTGGTTGAACAAATGGCAGCCAGGCATCATCTGAAAAGGGAAAAAGTGCCAAAACTTTAAAATTCTTTTTTTCTGGAAGAATTTTTCTGTATTGATTTGTTGATGTTGGAATATAGAATTGAGCCCCGTCAAGCAAGTATGGCTTGTAGCCTAGTGAAAACAATGAAGACTCGGGCAAGCCTCTACACAGTCTCACCAAAGCCGTCGCTGTTCATCTACGCGTAATATTTATAGTCTGAGATGCAACTTTGACAAAACACTGTAATATTGTCAATGTACCATTATGTGATTCAATGTTGGAGTGGAATAAAACATGTTGCAAATTACAAGCCGCAACTCAAATATGTAATTACATTTTCAATATTCACAATGTATGTCCATGTTTTCCAGACATGCAGTGAAAGTGTTACATCTGTGCAGGGAGGTATTGTGGGAACAGCAGGCTATGATGAAATTATTTGTTCAACATACGCAGGTATGTATACTAAAAGTTTTTGAAAAAGTTTAGATAAAAATAAATTAGTTTTCCTTTTTAACATGCAGACATCTTTTGAGACAATTTCTCCTTTTGCCACAATGTTTTCCTTTCCATTAGAAAAAATAATCAACTTTTATTTGTAGAAAATGTTCATTATATTACAAAGATGTTTTCAAAGTCATTCTGCTGCAGATTTGTTTTTTGTGGGAAAGGTTGAAATTTTTCACAAGTAGTCTTTCATGACTTATTCTCATTTCAGTATGCAAGTTTCTAGATTGACATTTTAGCAAAATGTAGATAAAAAGAAGAATATAAACGCTCTCCCACATACAGACACTTTCTGATACCTCCGTGGCAGATTAATTTTGAAAACATTGTGGCAAAAAGAGAAATTGCCTATAATGAGCAAAAAAAATAATTGCCACAATGGTTTCAACTTATTTTAAAATATTTGATAATTTAGCTCTCAATTATTGAGATTTTTCACCTTTTTACAAACATGTTTTCAATATCAGCTGCTGTTGATTTGTTGTATGTAGGAAAGGGTTTAATATGAATATGAATCCCATCAGGTGAAAGGTTTTTTTTATGGTTTATCAAAAACACATAGGTTAAGCACAATCTCGTTGACTTACAACCAAAATACTTTCCTGTGTGTATATAAGTTCTGACGACATCCCTAAAAAGGTTTTCTCAAATTGACCCTATTCATTTAACCCTTTCCCTCATACAGCAATTCTGCAGCAGACGACTTTGAACATATTTTGTCAAAAAATAGAAAATCTCTATAATTGAATGGATAACCCATGACTAAAAGTGGAAAACATTGTGGCAAAAGGAGAAATTGCTCGTCTTGAGCAATTTCTTATTTTGTCACTATGTTTTCAAAAAGCCGTCTGTATGAGGGAAAGGATTAAATATTTAAGAGAAAGTTTTTGTTTGTCTGTTCAATGAAATTGCATGATACAACCAACGCTCAGTTGTGCTATCAAATTGGTTACTATACAATACAATAGGAGCACTCAGCCATCTCTACTTCTCTATCTCTTTCTTGGAGGAGACAATTGGATTGGCTTACGCAAAGATCTTTCCGAGACGACCTGTTAACCCTTTCCCACATACAGTAAATCTGCGGCAGACGACTTTGAAAACATCTATAAATAATAGCATAAAATTGAATAAAATTGAAAAAACTCTCGCAAATGGAGAAATCACTTGTTTTGAGCAATTTCTCCTTTTGTCACATTGTTTTCAAAAGTTGTCTGCTGCAGAGGTGTCAGAAAGCATCTTTATTTGGGAAAGGTTTAAAGGTAGTCATCAGATATATATAAGCGTTTGCTACTGTAGTGAATTTTAGGTCTGGTTTTAATGATACTGGGTTCAGTGAAACTGATTATGTACAGACCCTCCAAATGCTCATAATCCCCCTAGATACAGAAGTGCCAACGATGTGAATTGATCTGTGAAACTAGAACTGTCACCCCACTTGTTTCATTGCCATACCCCTTTACCAAAGGGTTACTGCAATGAGACCCTTTTTCACCTGATGAGCCGCTCATATTCTACTAAAATGAGCCGTCCCGCGAGAAAACCAACATTATGGCCTCTGCATTACGTATCGACCCAGATCAGCCTGTGCAGTCCTGGCCGACACATCTCAGGGGGATAGAGTAGAGGTATAGAGTAATGATTCCTGAAACAGAAAATCCACTGGAGGCGAAAAGTGTCTATCCGGGTGGGTAAGCATGTGCAGCATGCTTAGGCTGATTCGGGTCGATACTTTACGCAGATTCCACAATGTTGGTTTTCTGGCGGGACGGCTCAAATGTTTACTAAACCTAATGATTTAATTACTCAGTAGAATTGTCTCGGTGGAACTATTTTAATTGTACCAACAGAATAGGTTTTATTGGAGATACATGTATGTGAGATACTACATGAAAAAAGCATCTGATAGATATATTTGGATTAAATTTAGTGTTTGACCTTTCCCACATACAACAAATCTGCAGCAGACGACTTTGAAAATGTACACGCAACAATATGGAAAATCTGTTTAAAGGGACGTATAGTTAATGATGCAGTTGGAAAAAAAAAGTGACGAAATGGAAAATAGTTCATTACAAGCAATTTCTTTTTTGTCACAATGTATGCAAAAGTCTTCTGCTGCAGAGGGGTCAAAATGTGTCTATATATAACAGAGAGTTAAAAGCTCATCCTGCTACAGACTACTACCTTGTACAACAGAAGGGTTTTTACTTATGATGAGCAATTTCTTCTTTACCATAATGTTTCTCAGTCTGTATCAAAATTAGTAACTGATTTTTAAAGCAGGTAAAACTTAAAACATATGTGGTAAACCATTGAGATATCGTCTCATGTTGCAGAATACGAATGTGACATAAGTTTCCGGTAAATGTTGATTTCATACCCGATTAATTTATTTCTTGAATGGATTTCATTAGGTTGGATATTTGGCTTGACAACGGAGAGTAAGAGAAAAACAGCTGGCCCAAATGCCAAAATTCTAACCCCAGAGGGGCGTGAAAAAATTGTCTCCCTCAGGTAGACCCTGGATAGCTTCATTATGGGAATGATGCCTTTATTTATCATATTACTATTTATTATATTATGTGAATGTTGTGTGCTACTCAAATTGCATTATACTTTTAGATGAGTTTTGGGAAGTCTACCGTTGATTTTTAAATTGAACTACATTAATGTCGATGCTTTTTCAATGTG
Organism: Serripes groenlandicus; assembly: GCA_031761405.1. Classification (NCBI taxonomy): domain Eukaryota; kingdom Metazoa; phylum Mollusca; class Bivalvia; order Cardiida; family Cardiidae; genus Serripes; species Serripes groenlandicus. Next base: position 49,730,357 of record JASEVX010000006.1, read on the forward strand.
CCCAAGAGTTTGATATAGGGATAGTTAACTTTACATAAGTAGACAACTTTATGCATCAACACAAGTACATAAAATATCATTAACCCTTTCCCTAATATAGACGCTTTTTGACCCCTCTGCAGCAGACAACTTTTTGAAAACATGGCGACAAAAGAAGAAATTGCTAAAAACGAGCAATTTCTCCTTTTGTCACCATGGTTTCAACTCTATTCAATTATTGTACTTTCATTTAAAGAGAGTTTTCAAAGTCGTGTGCTGCAGAATTGTTGTACGTGAAAAAGGGTTAATTGTATACTTAGTATGATATATAATAGGGTTGTCTCAACTTGTCTACTTCAATAGTTTACGATGAATTTATCAAATTTAGAAAACTGAAATAACACTTTCATGCTGTGTTGAAAACATTATGGGTAAAAAGAGAAAAACAATTAGTTTTTAGCATGTAGATCTCCTCCCAGAACTTCTAAATTTTACTTGACCACCATTATTATCACTATTATTTACTTTTTTATTTTTTAGAGAAATAAAAATCTCTGATTTCACCCAGAAGATTTATCTTGTTTATGAATTGCACCTTCTCTTGTCTTATTTGAAGAACATTAATTTGTATTTTTTTTATTGGCATTTTCTTTCAATACAATTTAACCTATTTTTACACTGACGATACAATAGTATTCAACTTATACAGGATTTACATTGTTTCACATTTCATATTTTATAACCCAGGTCTTCAACTTCAGTCTTATTTCTCACTTTATTTTGAATTTTGAAATTTCTTTGACATGATCTGTTAATTAATAGAAGTGTTTGTTTTATTTCTGTGAATTTCATCTTAAGAATGTTTTTGTATTTTATTCTTGTTACTGGGTGCATATTATCAATTGAATAGCAGTTCTTTATGGCAGATCTTGAGAATGATGAAAGTTTCATAGGTACATATTATCAATTAAACAGCAGTTCTTTATGGTATATCTTTAGAATGATGAAGGTTTCATACAAAGAATATTAATGAAATATGGGTAGCACAATAGTGTAGATCTATATTAAATTTTGTATATAGTAATGTCAATCATGAGAGGGTTTTCAGAGGTCTAGATAAGTGAAGTATTTATAAAAACAATCATTATTCATTCTCCTAACCATATGTTGTCAAATCTCAAATGAGAACTGGCAACATCGGGTTTGGTTGAGAAATCAGGAAGATCTTACTGTCACAGTTGAATCTTTCCTTAACACTGACACCTTTGCAATGGAATACCCTTGAAAAGCACTGCGGCAACATTGAACTGCGGAAAGTTCATTTCTCCTTCTTTCCACAATGTTTACAACTATGTGTCAAGATAAAGCCTTTCCAACAATCACCATATCTGCGGCAGACAACTTTGAAAACATTAAGTAAGAAAACAAAACAGAAACTCTATATAAATGAATGAATAATTATTGAATAAAGTTGAAAACATTGTGGCAATGGTCTGCTGCAGAGACGTTAGAAAGCCTCTGTGTGTTTGAAAGGGTTATGAAAAAATGTATGAGGTAACAGATGAAGACCAACGATGGCACAAAAGGTAACTTATCTAGGCCTATGAGCAGCTATTACAGCTTTTGGGTGGTCTGCATTTCTTGCTAGAGACATCACAATTGTATATTAACCCTTTCCCTCGAACAACAAATCTGCACCAGAAGACGACTTTGAAAACATTCAGCCAAATGTTTTGAAAATACCTACAAATGAAAGGATAACTGTTGAACAGAGTTGATACCACTGTGTTAACCCTTTCCCTCATACAACAATTCTACAGCAGACGACTTTGAACATATTTTGGACAAAAAGTGAAAAACATTGCGGCAAAAGGAGAAATTGCACGTTTTGTGCAATTTCTTCTTTTGTCACTATGTTTTTAAAAAGCCGTCTGCTGCAGAGGCGTCAGAAAGCATCTATATGAGGGAAAGGGTTAAAAATAGAAATTGTTTGTTATGAAATATTTCTCCGTTTGTCACAATGTTGTCAAAAATGATTGTTTGGCCTATGTGACAGAATTTGTCAATGTGGGAATGGGTAAATGTTACCCAAATCAATTTTGAAAGGATTCCCTGTTCCCAAATATAAACACGAACTGGGCATTTGTTTTAAGTGCTTCACTATGTGAAGTGTTCTACAGGAAAACCAACCTTAGATCCAAATGGACCTTTGCATCTGTAGAGCTACAAGTGGATTTTTACGGCTTGTGAATTATAGTCAATGAAGTCTTCAAGACACGCCTGACAAACAGTGTATATTTATAGCAGATAGCATGGATGCACTGACTGATCTTTGTTTTACACTTGTCATAACCCTTTCCCACATATAACAAATTTGCAGCAGACAACTTTTAAAACATCTAGGCAAAAGTATGGAAAATCTCTATAAATGAAGGTTTAATCGTGACATAGAGATGAAAGAAAACATGGTGGCAAAAGGAGAAATTGCTCATGATGAGCAATTTCTCCTTTTGTCACCAAGTTTTCAAAATTCGTCTGCTGTAATGGCATCAGAAAGCATCTATATGTGGGAAACCTGACAAACAGTGTGTATTTAAAGCAGATAGCATTGACGCACCAACTGATCTTTGTCTACACTTGTCATAAATACCATCAGGCTGGTTTTCCTAGAGTACAATGTGTCTTTACTGTTTATCCCTTTCCGACATACAGCCGCTTTCTGCCGCCTTTTCAGCAGATGACTTTTGAAAATATTGTTACAAAAGGAGGAATTGCTCAATATGAGCAATTTCTCCTTTTGCCACAATGTTTTCAACTCTGCTCAATAATAACACATTCATTAAAAAACAAATCATATTTTTGCCAAGATGATTTTAAAGTGGTCTACTGCAGATTTGTTGTATGTGTAAAAGGGTTATTAGCTTTATGAAATATTCACAGTGCCATGTATATACTTTCACCTGCCGCCTGTGTACATGTACAATGTGCATCACTCCTATACATTCTATAGTTTGCATGTCGAGTGTGTGTTACATGCCACCTGTATTAACAGAACGGCATCCTCGGTACCCAGGCTATTCATCTAATATATGATACCCTGGGCAAATTGGCTGTTAAAATCCCGTACTCATGAATAATTTATGAGGTGAAATGCAGCCGCTTGATTGGCCGCATGACACAAACCTCATGCGATACGAAAATTACAGTGTAGTTACAGAGCAAATCGTGGTGCATGCTTTACAAAGTTTCACCAGCCAATTTGCCCAGGGTATCATATATTTTATGAATAGCCTGGGTACCAAGGATGACAGAACGGATGCTAGTAGCAAACAAACTCCCTTCTTACTGTGTTTAGGTGCAAGCAACATGCATGTCAAATTTGCCAGCCAGCAAATAAAAAACTGCAAAATTGTTCCCTTAAACATTTCTTATTACTTTCCGTCATACAACAAATCGAAGGCGGACCGCTTTGAAAACATCTAGGCAAATGTTTTAAATATAAATTAATTGAATGGAGGTGAAAACATGATAGCAAAATTAGAAATTGTTTATTTTGAGCAAGTTCTCTTTTTTCCACTATATTTTAAACCTTTCCCACATACAACAAATCTGCAGCAGGCAACTTTGAAAATATACCCGAAACAAATTGGAAACTCGCTTTAAATGAAAGTACAATAATTAAACAAAGTTGAAATATGGTGACAAAATGAGAAATTGCTCGTTTTGTGCAATTTCTTCTGTTGTCACCATAATTTCAAATATCCGTCTGCTGCAGAGGTGTCAGAAAGTGTCTATATGAGGGAAAGTATCAAGATTAAACATCATGTTCTTTTGAATACAACACCTCGTTCCTCAGATGTTTTCAAAGCAGAGTACGATATTGAGTAAATGATTAACATACTTCAAATCTGCAGCAAAGAACTTCGAAAACATCTAGACAAAATTATGGAAAATCTCCATTTAGAAACGTGTTATATTTTAAAAGAGTTGAAATCATTTTGGCAAAAGGAGACATTGCTCATTATGAGCAGTTCTTTCTGTTGCCACAATGTTTTGCTGCAAAGGTGTCAAAAAGCATCTGTTTGTGGGAAATGGTTAAGTCCATGCCATAAAGGCTTAGTTTGGAAATTTGTTTGAAAGCAGAAGTATTTAGAATAAGATGAATTGAAAATATTTTTAATATTACAGAAATTGCTTGTTTTGGATTTTCTGCGGATTTCTAGTAAGCCTACAGGCTATTGGGGAATATTTTGAATACTAAAGATATTGCTTGTTTTAGATTTTCCGTGGATTTTCAGTCAACCTACTGGCTATCTGTTTGTACAAGGTGTTTAATTTGTCTCAATCATAAGTTTTGTCAATCAATATGTTACCATGTTTTCTGTAGGCATCTTTAATTCAGAGAAGTATTTTCACGTTTTGGCATAAAAATATTCTCTGAAATAAAAAAGAATTATGGTAAATTAGTAAATATATGCATTGCCTATGTAATAAGCTTGGAAAAGCATGTCCTTAAGCAGACTGTGTGCATAAATATTTATTTAGCCCTTTCTCAAGTACAGTTAATGAATTGTGTTGAAAACATTGTGGAAAAAAAAGAAATTGCCCATTTTGAGCAATATCACCATATTCCACAATGTTGTCAAAATCCTTTCACTGCAGATATGCCAAAATACATCTGTATACTTGTGGGAAAGGGTTAATCACTATGTATTGTATATTTTGTGTGTATCTAAACACTTAAGCATGTATAGTATACACTTATCTAAATAACAGACTTTTCATACAAAGTCTTTTTGAGCTTAACACCATGTATAAACAGTTTTTGCATGTTCTTTAGACGAATGCAGATTCTGACCAGACTGCATCAGCACAGACTAATCTGAATCCACACAATTTGCAAGAAGCTTCTAGGAAAGATACCTTGACCCATTGTTCAATTTTGAGGATCCCAATGCATTTGCAACAGCAATGTGCACACGTGTAATCTGAATCTACAATTTTCACTTACTATTTTTCGTCTTGCGAGAGTCATTTGACCTTTTCCAACATGAAAGAACTTAACAAGGAAAAAGGTTAAATGTTGAAAAAACACCTACTTGTTTACATTTTATGTAATTTTTTATGTTTTCAAAAAAATCCCCTAATTTTTTTAAATTTGATGTATTATTTAATGTTTAATTAAAAAAAATCAAAGGGTAAGTTATAGTAACATACATAAATATTTTGGATAAACCAAGTAAACTTCCCTTTGTTTCGTTTCGTGCCTTAGGCTGGGTGATAGGACTTACAACAGAACAGCAGACAAAAGCTTTGGGGCCTTCAGAGGTGGTCTCTAATCCAGTTGCTGTTAATAAAATCTCAGGTTTAAGGTAGTACTCCAACATCATATAGCTAATGTTTTTAGATAGGATCTTTTATTTAACCCATTCCCACATACAACAATTCTGCAGCAGATGACTTTAAAAACATTGTGGCAAAAGGGAAAATTGCTCATCATGAGCAATTTCTCCTTTTGCCACAATGTTTTCAAAAGTCATCTGCTGCAAATGCTTCGGAATGAATCTGCAAGTGGGAAAGGGATAAATTGTATCTAATCATTTCCTACATACACTTTCTCATACCTCTGCAGTGGAAGACTTTTGAAAAGAAAATGTGACAAAAGAAGAAATTACTAAAAGCAAGCAATTTTTTATTTTACCGCAATGTTTTCAAATGTCTTCAGTAATTAAACTTCTTTTATATATATTTTCATGCTGCTGCCTAGATGTCTTTAAAGTGATCTGCTGCAGATTTGTCATAAACTGAACATTAACTATTGGCCTACTTTTCAAACATATCTAGTGTTGTAATTATGTTGCTGCCTGTTGGAATTCTTAATTAGAGTCTGCTTTGAAAACATGCTTGGTAAAAAGTAAAATATGTAAAATTCTTTGAAAACATGTTTGGAAAAAAGTAAAATTTGTAAAAAAAAATATGAAAATATGTTTGGAAAAAAGTAAAATATGTAGAATTCTTTGAAAACATGTTTGGAAAAAAGGGAATAAATATTAAACTTTGAAAACAAATTTTAAAGAAAAGGAGAGTTAAATCTACAAAAACCTGACAAGCAATTGAACCTTTTATCACAATATTTGTCTAATGCATGTAAAAATTAGAAACAAATATGTAATATATATTGAGGTTCATATATATGGCATGAATTTCCATCTTATTCTCATAGGCTAGAAACAAACTCTTAGCTTAATTCAATGTTAAATATATAAGAGAGAAACTGAACTTCCAATTTAACAGGACTTTAACCATTTCGACTCTGTAAAATACTCTCCTGATTTTTCAAATGTTACAAGTTTATCGCTAACTGATTTTTAACCCCTTTCCATAAACAGACAACAAAGAAAATGCATATAATATCTCATTTCGTCACTATGATTTCAACTCTTTTTCATTTACAAAGACTGCAGATTTGTCTTACTGTTATGTAGGAATAGGTAGAGAAAAAGCAAAAACCCTTAACCCTTTACTACATGCAGTACATCTGCAGCAGACGACTTTGAAAACAATCATGCCAAAACATAGAAATCTCTATAAATGAAAGTATAATTACTGAAAAAAGTGGAAAACATTGTGGCAAAAGGTGAAAATTGCTTGTTTTGAGCAATTTCTCCTTTTGTCACAATGTTTTCAAAAGTCTTATGCAGCAAAGGCATCTGAAAGTGTCTATATGTGGGAAAGGGTTAACTTATCATATCATAGATTGAGGGTAAACTTTCCATGTACGTGTATATATATACAAATGTAACAAATGTATGACTATAGGTTGTACTGAAAATGACCTTTTTGATGACAATTTTTGCTTTATCCTGTAGATCTGATCTTGATGATTTACAACAGAAGGTGATTGTGGAGAGAGAGAAGTACCAACAGACGGCCCAAAGTACCATCGCCATCTCTGCTGTCCCGACATTTCACATCAACGACAAGTTTGTTCTGAACCGAGAGGACGCTAGTTACACGCTGAGTCTGGAGTTACAGATGCCTATTGATAACGTACTCTTACAGGTAGTTTTAAAAGTCTTAGACATTTTACCCTTTATCATTTCTAGATGCATTTTGACCCTTCTGCAACAGACAGCTTTTGAAAACATTGTGGTAAAAGGAGAAATTGCTCATGATGAGCTTTGACATATATGGCTCATGTGAAACTGTAAAAATCTTCTCCTCAGAAACAATATGGCCAATTTTCAAAAAAAATTGTAGAAATGCTCCCTTTGTTCAAATCATTTTGATTGGTTTATAAACATGGCCACCAGGCTCTTTTGCCAAATATGACTATATAGAAAACGTTAAAGGCCGATTTTCAAAAGAAATTGTAGAATATGTTCCTTAGGTGAACATTTACATGATTTTTTCAAGCCATGTTGATTGGTCAAAACTTATGGCAATGAGGGGGCGGGCTGCTTTGCTTTATATGGCTATAGTGATTAATTTTTGGCTAATGGCATTTGGAGTAATACTGGCTTTCTTGGGCATCTTGTTTGAAACATACCATTTAGAACTTATTAACTGCATATTGATATGCTATGGTTTTGGGTTTATCATGAAAATAGTGCTTAATAAACGTGTGTACTTTCAGTTTTATACCCCTACTTTCTCAACATATACAGATGGATTTTGAACCTTTCCCACTTGCAGACACATCATGGCAAAAGGAGAAATTGCTCACAATGTTTTCAATTCTATTCATTAATAGAGATAATCTGATTTTCTATTTGTTGGCTTCGATGCTTTCAAAGTCGTTTTCTGTATATTTGTTGTATATGAGAAAGGGTTAACATAGTGTGAGACATTTCATTGTTTTATTTCATTGTTTTATGGACAATTTCACATTTATATTTCCAGTTTGAATATAAAATTGACAGCATTGGGGATTTTTTTTTTTATTATTATTATTATACTTACAGAGTGATGTTCCAATAGATCTATTAGATGTAGAGAAAAATTCAGCTGTGGTTAGTTACAGTTCTTGTAATCCAGAGGTAGGTTATATAGAACCTTTAAAAACTTCTCAAATACATAGGTTTGCCCATAACATGACAATTTAACTGAGTGCAAGGGCAAAATAGGATAAATCTCTGTGAATAATGTTAGGTAAGAGTTGAAAAATAGTGGAAAAAAGAGAAATTGCTGATAATGTGCAATTTATTCATTTGTGAGACTTTTTTTCAAAAGTGTCTGCTGCAGATGTATTAAAGGGCATTTCCAAGTGGGAATGGGTTAAGGGTCCTTCACCATGACAGCCACAAGCAGTGATTGATCGCAAGATGCCAGGTCTTAAAATCCCTTGAACCGTTTCCAACTTCTAGACACATCCTGATGACTGCAGCAGACAACATTTGAAAACATTGTGGCATCATGCGCAAACTTTTGTATATCATTATATACAGGAAGGGAATTTCTAATGATAATTAAACTTTTGTATATCATTATGTACAGGAAGGGAATTTCTAATGATAATTAAACTTTTGTATATCATTATTTACAGGAAGGGAATTTCTAATGATAATTAAACTTTTGTATATAATTTTATACAGGAAGGGAATTTCTAATGATAATTAAACTTTTGTATATCATTATATACACGAAGGAAATTACTAATGATAATTAAACTTTTGTATATAATTTTTTACAGGAAGGGAATTTTCTCCTCGCGACCTACAGGTGTCAGGCAAACACAACGCGACTGGAGTTGAAGATTCGGTCTATAGAGGGACAATACGGGACCATCCAGGCCTATGTGACCCCCAGGGTCCAACCCAAGACCTGTAAGGTGGAACAGTATCATATCAAACCGCTTTCCTTGCACCAGAGAACACATGTGTTTGATGATTCGAGGTACAAACTTATACCTGCCATATTTAACACTTTTCCACATATAGACACTTTATAATACCTCTGCAATAGACAGCTTTTGAAAACATTGTGGCAAAAGGAAAGATAAGAATGAGCAATTTCTCCTATTGCCAATTTGTTTTCAACTCTGTTCAATAATTTATACTTTCATTTAACCCTTTCCCACATATGACAATTCTGGAAAATAAATATGGAAAGTATCTAAACATGAAAGTGTTATTACTGAATAGAGTTGAAAACATTGTTGCAAAAGGAAAAATTGCTCGTTTAAGGCAATGTCTCCTTTGGCTGCAATGTTTTCAAAAGACATTTGCTGTAGATGTCAAAATAAAAAGGAAAAACATTTTTTATTCATAATTTATAAATCATAAATTTCCTTTTTCTGATGGTGATTCTTAAAGTTATCAATGATTGAGCAACAATGAAAACGGAATTTGAAAAAAAATGCTGTGTCGTGTCCAAAACATTTGCAATCGCCGCATTAGCATATACAGGTTTTTTATGCTATAAATGGATCAGGGTACAGTAACTGTTTTCGCTCTTTGACATATATAGACCCTTAATGTACTAATATACCCTCATACTTTGCACATAATGTACTAACCAATGTTGTGGGCCTCTGCTACTGTTAACACTTTCCCACATACAACAAATCTGCAGCAGACGACTTTGAAAACATACCAGAACAAAAAAAGGAAAAACCCTTTAAAAGTACAATTATTGAATAGAGTTGAAAACATGGTGATTAAAGGAGAAATTGCTTGTTTTGAGCAATGTCTTCTTATGTCGCCATGTTTTGACAAAGCTGTCTGCTATAGAGGCGTCAGAAAATGTCTCTATGAGGGAAAGGGTTAACAACCTCAAAAATATGTATTTCAGACCCTTAAACAACCTAAAGCTAACTGGACAGTTCAGTCAGGCGGAGATGCACTCCTGGGTCTGTTTTTGTTTACCGGAGTTACCTGAGAAAACTCCACCTGGTGATACTGTACAGTTCCACTTTACATCAACATTCCTGGATACACAGTTACAGTGTACATACAGGTAAGTCTGGATACACAGTTACAGTGTATATACAGGTAAATCTGTACAGTTCCACTTTATGTCCACATTCCTAGATACACAGTTACAGTGTACATACAGGTAAGTCCGTACAGTTCCACTTTATGTCCACATTCCTGGATACACAGTTACTGTGTACATACAGGTAAGTCCATACAGTTCCACTTTATGTCCACATTCCTAGATACACAGTTACTGTGTACATACAGGTAAGTCTGTACAGTTCCATTTTATGTCCACATTCCTAGATACACAGTTACTGTGTACATACAGGTAATAATGTACAGTTCCACTTTATGTCCACATTCCTGGATACACAGTTACAGTGTACATACAGGTTAGTCTGTACAGTTCCATTTTATGTCCACATTCCTGGATACACAGTTACAGTGTACATACAGGTAAGTCCGTACAGTTCCACTTTATGTCCACATTCCTAGATACACAGTTACAGTGTACATACAGGTAAGTCCGTACAGTTCCACTTTATGTCCACATTCCTGGATACACAGTTACAGTGTACATACAGGTAAGTCCGTACAGTTCCACTTTATGTCCACATTCCTAGATACACAGTTACTGTGTACATACAGGTAAGTCTGTACAGTTCCATTTTATGTCCACATTCCTAGATACACAGTTACTGTGTACATACAGGTAATAATGTACAGTTCCACTTTATGTCCACATTCCTGGATACACAGTTACAGTGTACATACAGGTAAGTCTGTACAGTTCCATTTTATGTCCACATTCCTAGATACACAGTTACTGTGTACATACAGGTAATAATGTACAGTTCCACTTTATGTCCACATTCCTGGATACACAGTTACTGTGTACATACAGGTAAGTCCATACAGTTCCACTTTATGTCCACATTCCTGGATACACAGTTACAGTGTACATACAGGTAAGTCTGTACAGTTCCATTTTATGTCCACATTCCTAGATACACAGTTACAGTGTACATACAGGTAAGTCCATACAGTTCCACTTTATGTCCACATTCCTGGATACACAGTTACAGTGTACATACAGGTAAGTCTGTACAGTTCCATTTTGTGTCCACATTCCTGGATACACAGTTACAGTGTACATACAGGTTAGTCTGGATACACAGTTATAGTGTATATACAGGTAAATCTGTACAGTTCCACTTTATGTCCACATTCCTAGATACACAGTTACTGTGTACATACAGGTAAGTCTGTACAGTTCCACTTTATGTCCACATTCCTGGATACACAGTTACTGTACATACAGGTAATAATGTACAGTTCCATTTTATGTCCACATTCCTAGATACACAGTTACAGTGTACATACAGGTTAGTCTGGATACACAGTTATAGTGTATATACAGGTAAATCTGTACAGTTCCACTTTATGTCCACATTCCTAGATACACAGTTACAGTATACATACAGGTAAGTCCATACAGTTTCACTTTATGTCCACATTCCTAGATACACAGTTACAGTGTACATACAGGTAAGTCCGTAGAGTTCCACTTTATGTCCACATTCCTAGATACACAGTTACAGTGTACATACAGGTAAGTCTGTACAGTTCCATTTTATGTCCACATTCCTAGATACACAGTTACTGTACATACAGGTAATAATGTACAGTTCCACTTTATGTCCACATTCCTAGATACACAGTTACAGTGTACATACAGGTAAGTCCATACAGTTCCACTTTTATGTCCACATTCCTAGATACACAGTTACTGTGTACATACAGGTAATACTGTACAGTTCCATTTTATGTCCACATTCCTAGATACACAGTTACAGTGTACATACAGGTTAGTCTGGATACACAGTTATAGTGTATATACAGGTAAATCTGTACAGTTCCACTTTATGTCCACATTCCTAGATACACAGCTACAGTGTACATACAGGTAAGTCTGTACAGTTCCACTTTATGTCCACATTCCTAGATACACAGTTACTGTGTACATACAGGTAATAATGTACAGTTCCATTTTATGTCCACATTCCTAGATACACAGTTACTGTGTACATACAGGTAATAATGTACAGTTCCACTTTATGTCCACATTCCTAGATACACAGTTACTGTGTACATACAGGTAAGTCCGTACAGTTCCACTTTATGTCCACATTCCTAGATACACAGTTACTGTGTACATACAGGTAAGTCCGTACAGTTCCACTTTATGTCCACATTCCTAGATACACAGTTACTGTGTACATACAGGTAAGTCTGTAGAGTTCCACTTTATGTCCACATTCCTAGATACACAGTTACTGTACATACAGGTAATAATGTACAGTTCCACTTTATGTCAACATTCCTAGATACACAGCTACAGTGTAAAAGTATAAATTGTTTTGTTTCCAGGAAGGTATTAGTCATATACCACTCTGACACCATTTTTACCTTAGACAACTTTGCAGCAGCAACTTTTCGTTGTGAGAAATCAGACAAAATGCTCCAAACAAACAATTTCTCCATTTCCCATGATGTCTTAAAATTTTTATTAGAATTAATTTTCCAATTTTCCAGATACATGTATTTCAAATTTGAGCAGATGACTAAAAATATTATACCACTCAAAAAGTAATCACTATAAATAAAACCGTTACCACATGCAATGAATATGGTGCAGTCAACTTTGTAAAAATATAGGCAATTATATTGATAAATATGAATGAAACTTATCGAATAGAGTTGAAATTAATGTGGCAAAAGTAGCAATTTCCACTTTTGCCATACTGTTTTCAGAAGGGTCAAACCCCTTCTGCTTGTGGGAAAGGGTTTAATTATTATATTTTCAGTAAGGGATTGGCCACCTTCCACTCTGACAACATCTCCACAATATCCATTCTCAAAGATGTTCTTACTAAGGAAGCAACAAAGAAAAAAGTCAGACTGGACATGACATATGGTTTGTAATGCTTATCTTCATCATATAATATAGAAATAAAAGTTTTAATTCGCTATGAGTCAACTTTCATAAATTAACTATGGTTTTGTTTTTAGCTCTTCTTTAGTGCTTAGGCGGAGCAAAAGAGATCACCCACCATATGTTGTCTGTTCAAATCTTCTTCTATGAAACTAATAGTCCGATTTCAAAATGATTCACAGGAATGTTTCTTAGGCTGTCCTATTTAAAAAAAGAAATATGTGTAAAACTTTGGTTGATATGGCATCAGAAAGAGGGAAAAAGACCAAAACTTTTAAAAATGATCCTTGGGTTACCCTCTGCCAAGATTGTTCAACTTATTCTGACCTGTTGAAAAACATGGCCACCAGGTGGTGGGGCTTGTTTTCCTTATAAGTATTGGGTAATAACATTGAAAATCACTGAAGTTCTATTATTAAATCAGGTGAGCCATATAGGACCACCATGGTCCTCTTGTCTATTTGTATCCATTACTATGTACTAACAATTTTCATTCCATGTACTTGATTAATTCGGTAACTTCTTCCTTATTTAAAATTGAATATTAAAAGAAATGTACATGTTGTTTTAAAAATAAAAAATCATTTACTAGAGCATGTCATTATTGCACTGCTACAGACAGGGATCGGATATTGGTTTTAATAGCCATCCGTCTGTTGAATACCATATCCAAGCCATGGCTGGATATAATTGATTAAAACTATATGAAAATGTTAACCACCAAAGGTAAATCAGACACATCAAGTTTCACTAAGAATTCCTCTTGAACACCATAGTAAGTAATGTTGACCCCTTGAACTTATAGTGTGATATGTACTTTATATCATTGTTTATATCCCATTTATCTTGGGAACACTCTAGAGGACACATTTACACAAAATGTTAATGAAAGTTCATCAGAATATTCATCCACATCAAGTTCCGGTCTAGCTCCAAACTGGTTCATGTGGAGTCAGAATGTAGGGACAAATCTTTTGACTGAAGAAAGCGTGTCTTAATAATATCTAGGCCATGTTTGAATATGGGTCATTCATGTATCAGTTCAACAACTAGGTCAATTGGCCCAATTTATAAAAAAAAAAATCGACACTCTATAGTGGCCGCATTTTAGGCATGGTCATGCTTAACCCTTTCCCTCATATAGATGCTTTCTGACGCCTCTGCAGCAGACAGCTTTTTGAAAACATAGTGACAAAAGAAGAAATTGCTCAAAACAAGCAATTTCTCCTTTTGCCACAATGTTTTCCACTTTTAGTCATAGGTTATCCATTCAGTTATAGAGATTTTCTATTTTTGATAAAATATGTTCAAAGTCGTCAGCTGCAGAATTGTCGTATGAGGGAATGGGTTAAACTTTATCAGAATGTTTGTCTTGATAATAATTGAGGCTAATTACAATCTCAATTCTATGGATTAACCTGTTAGATATTGGTTCTGTCAACAAGAAGATTGATAAGATACATAGCTTTGCAAGAAAGTATCTCTGTTCTCCATGGAATCAATGAAAACTTACATTCAAAGGTTAAGCTAAAACTAATGGCAATTACAATCAAATTGTATATATAATGTGAAGTGCATTTTTGGGCATCACCGATTTCCAGAATGTAAGGCTACATGCCAAACAGAGAAAATTCTGACTTCCAGTCTGGATCTTGGCTGGGCACAAAGTCCTGAGGATATGTTTACATGTAACCTAGCACATTCTATGGTTTTGTATTCTGTAGATATCAATGAAGATTCCATTCCATACACTCTCAACCTGATACATCCTAAACTGGAATACCAATTACTGTTGGCTAAAAAAGTACAACTTATTGATGCACTGAAGGTAACACTATTTCACTGATCATCCTACTAGTCTCCATCTATACTTTCTCACAAACAACAAATCAGCTGCAGACAAATTTGAAAATGACTTTGCAAAAATATGGAAAATATCTATTAAAAAATGTATATTTAGTTAATAGTTTTGCAAACATTGTGGAAAATGTAAACATTACTGTCTATTAAAAGTCTCAAAGAAAATGAAAAATAAAGCCGAATTTTTCTTGCTTTTCAATGTACCAATACTTGATGTTAAAAAGGAAATTAAAGAATCCCGTGTGGTCCATTGTTAGCATCCAGGACTTTGAACCAGGTGTCCCATGTTTGATCCCCAGTCTCAGCAGTCATGATGGAGGCACATTTCCTAGTACTGGTTTGTTTGCCCAGTGATCATGAACATGTGTCCATGTGATATAACTGAAATAATGATAAAAAATAGTGTAAAATCCCAATAAAACAAACAAAAAGGAGATGTAACTGTTGAACTTAATCCAGTTCATTGGAACTCAAATGGTTTGAGATAAAAAGGTCTGGAAAAAGTGGATTGTTCATGTTTATAAATAACTATTTCATATCCAAGCCCAATCCAACAACATTGTTTATAAATAACTATTTGATAACCAAACCCAACCCATAACCATTTGTTTATAAATAACTATTTGATTTCAAAACCCATCCCAACGTCATTGTTATTATAAATAACCATTTGATATCCAAACACAACCCAACGTCATGGTTTATAAATAACTATTTAATATCAAAACACAACTCAACGTCATTGTTTATAAATAACTATTTGATATCCAAACCCAACCCAACTCCATTGTTTATTAATTACTATTTGATATTCAAATTCAACCCAACGTCATTGTTTATAAATAACTTTGATATCAAAACCCAAGTCAACAACATTGTTTATAAATAACTATTTGCTTTCAAAACCCAACCCCCGGCGTCTGTCGTGCGTCAACTTTTTCTCCTCAGTAACCAGTGGGTCGATTGGGATGAAACTTCACAGAAAGCATCCTCTCAATGACCTCACAAGATTTCCTTCAAATTTATGGGATCCATGCATAATTCTGGTTTCCATGGCAACGAAATGAAAAAAAAATCAAAATTCTTCTTCTCCCAAACTGGTTGGCAGATTTTCAAATAATTTTGTAGAAATGTTCCTTGGATGACCCTCTGTCAGATTCCTTCAAGCCATGTTGATTGGTCAAAAAACATGGCCGCCAGGGCTATTTTGCCTTATATGGCTATAGTGAAAACTTAAAAAATCTTCTCCTCCGAAAGTGTCAGGCCGATTTTCAAATAATTTTGTAGAAATGTTCCTTGGATGACCCTCTATCAGATTCCTTCAAGTCAATTTGATTGGTCGAAAAACATGGCCGCCATGGGGGGGAGCTATTTTGCCTTATATGGTTATAGTGGAAACTTAAAAAATCTTCTTCTCCGAAAGTGTCAGGCCGATTTTCAAATAATTGTGTAGAAATGTTCCTTAAGTGACCCACTTTCAGATTCCTTCAAGCCATGTTGATTGGTCAAAAAACATGGCCGCCAGTGGGCAGGGCTATTTTGCATTATATGGCTATAGTGAAACTTGAAAATCTTATCCTCCAAAAGTGTCAGGCCGATTTTCAAATAATTTTGTAGAAATGTTCCTAGGGTGACCCTCTATCAGATTCCTTCAAGCCAAGTTGATTGGTCGGAAACTAGGGCCACCAGGGGGCGGGGCTTATATAGCTAAAGTACAAAAAAAAAAATCAGGTGAGCGATTCCAGGGCCATCATGGCCCTCTTGTTTTCTGTTTTCTATAAGTCAAGCGTCTGTGCCTTACCTGGTGCTCTTGTTTATAAATAATTATTTGATATCCAACCCCAACCCAATGTCCTTGTTTATAAATAACTTTTTCGTATCCAAGCCCAACCCAATGTCATTGTTTATAAATAACTTTTTCATATCCAAGCCCAACCCAATACCATTGTTTATGAATAATTATTTGATATCAACAACAACAACATTGTTTAAAAATATCTATTTGATGTCCAATCCCAACCTAATAAAATTGTTTATAAATAACTATGATATCCAACCGAACACAACAAAATTGGATTTAGTACAGTGTTAACCCTTTCCCTCGTACAGACACCTCTATAGCAGAATACTATTGAAAACATGATCGTCTTGATTAAATAATTTTATTTTTATTTTTAGAGATATTTATATTATTTTGCATTGCTGTCTTCAAAGTTGTCTCAGCTGCAGATATGCTGTATGTGGGAAAGAGTTAATAAAGTATTAAGAGAGATATTTTCGGAAAAAAGACATGTTCACTTTGGAGTTGCATTTACATGAGAACAATTAAGAGTTCTTGTCCCCTGAGGAATCTGTTGTGGTCGAGTGGTTAGCGTCGGGGATTTCGAAACCGGGTGTCCCGGGTTCGATCCCCAGTCGCGGCAATTCGGTCATGGTGGAGTGCCCTTGGGCAAGGCACATTTTCTAACCTAGTACTGGTTTGTTCACCCAGGGAACATGAATAATAAAATTTAAATGCGCGCTAAATGACCTTAGCTGTCGATGCGCCATAAAACAATATACATTCAATCTTATCCCCTGAGTACAGATTTGTTTTCTTTACACAAGTTATTTAATTTTGTAGGAGTTGCATTTACATGAGAACAATTTAGAGTTCTTGTCCCCTGAGTACAGAACTATCCTGGAACAGTCTGAGGAACTGAAAGTAGAGTACAAGAAACAGCCGTGTCATCTGGAAAGGTTATATGGTATCCTTTGGTTGTTGTTTGTTTTAATAACTTACCTTATATGATGGTTTGAAAACATAATGAGCAATTTCGCTTTTTGTCACAATGTTTTCAACTGTATTTTAAAACTATACTTGTATATAAAGAGATTTCCGTATTTTTCTCAAGATGTATTCAAAGTCATCTGCTGCAGATTTGTTGTATGTGGGAAATGGCTAAACTGTCTGACAGAAAAAATATAATATCAGGTAAAATCAGAAGAATTATTAATTAACAGACTTGAAAAGATTATGGGAAAACAAATGTGCAATTTCTCCCAATATTTTCAAGCTGTCAGCTGTAAAGGCAACTGAGTTTGGCTGTATTAGGGAAAGGGGTTATAGAGCGATTGAGATATAAAGCCTTTACCTAATACAGATCACATTTGCAACGTCTGCAGCATACATAAACAATTTGTACACATATGACTTTTGAAAACATTTAGGGGAAAAGAGATTTTTTTTTTACCCCGCAATGTGAGTGACTCAAAGTAGAATTTCCAGATGTAAAATCACATCAGGTCAGATGACAGAAACAGATATCATATCAGGTCAGATTACACGAAAAATATCACATCAGGTCAGATGACACAAAAAATATCACATCATGTCAGATGAAAGAAACAGATATCACATCAGGTCAGATGACACAGGAAACAGATTACAGAAACAAATATCACATCAGGTCAGATGACACAAAAAATATCACATCATGTCAGATGACACGGGAAACAGATGACAGAAACAAATATCACATCAGATCAGATGACAGAAACAAATATCACATCAGGTCAGATGACACAAAAAATATCACATCAGGTCAGATTACACAGAAAATATCCCATCAGGTCAGATTACACAGAAAATATCCCATCAGGTCAGTTGACGCAGAAAATATCACATCAGATCAGATTACACAGAAAATATCACATCAGGTCAGATGACACAAAAAAATAACACATCAGGTCAGAATTAACACCAAAAAATATCCTATCAGGTCAGATTACACATGAAATATCCCATCAGGTCGGATTACACATAAAATATCCCATCAGGTCAGATTACACAGAAAATATCACATCAGGTCAGATGACACAAAAAAATAACACATCAGGTCAGAATTAACACCAAAAAATATCCCATCAGGTCAGATTACACATGAAATATCCCATCAGGTCGGATTACACATAAAATATCCCATCAGGTCAGATTACACAGAAAATATCACATCAGGTCAGATGACACAAAAAAATATCACATCAGGTCAGATGACAACGCAAACTTCATATCAGATCAGATAAGGGGAAAATATTGTCTTCATTGCTTGTAGTGAGCAAGTATTGTAGGTTCGATCAAAAACTGATTAGTGTTGCTTTTCTGAATATGTATCACATTCATGGTTTGTGCTTAAGCAGAAAAGGCCAACTGCGACCAAACTTTAGTCGAAGGTTATTAACCTTTTGTCAAGGTTATTTCTTTTCAGACAGAATTTTGTTTTGCTTCATAAAATATGTTTTGTGTATCTAAAATAACTCTTGGCACAGATGAAAATCTAAAGTTATGGTTACTTGGTAGCTCCATAACCTTATTGTGGTAAAATGAGAAATTGTTCCAGTTTTCTTAGTCTACAAATGAGACATATTAACTCTATACAACAACATGTAGATTTAAATGTATTTTATGGTATTATATTATGAACCTTAACACAGCATCAGGTATGATAACAGATCTATTTATAGACAAATTCAAGTTTAAAGGTGTCAACATGAAGGGTAGAGTACCAGCTCTATTGGAAGTACTGGATAACTACGATCTACAAACACTTGTGCAATTCTTTGAGGACATGCAGCCGCAACAATAGTTTATCAGTAGTAGTTAAACATTACCCACATGTGAATGCCCTTTGACTCATCTGCAGTAGACGACCTTTGCAAACACTATGTCAAAAAGAGAAATTGCTCATAAATAATTTTAAATACAGCTACCAGTGTATTTGGGGCGTAGTTTTATAACTACAAGGTAAAAGCAGAGACCATATATAATGTATATACGGTCCCTGGTACAAATGTAGAATATTGGTTCTTATGAATTATTCTTAGCAGTGTGATTGCGCTTTTACTTTGTAATTTAAAAGATTTTACAGTTTCATCTCATGTTCCAACTGTCTGCCCTGGTTGCATTGATTTGATTAAAAGTATATTGAAATTTTAACCATCACAGAGAAATGCTAATAAAAATAACAGCATGTTTCACTAAGATTGTCTCGGCAACACCAGTGTTCTGCACATTGAATGTGTCAATGTATATGTATTTGTACTGTTTATCATGGTTATATCACAATTACATTGTATACTCATAGAGGCCATAAGAAAGTTCATCACATTCTTTCCACCAAATCTAGTTCATGTAAGGACAAAAACTAGGTATATTGATCAAATTTTGGAAAAACCTTGTAAACACTCAAGAGGCACACAACAATAATTCTTTTAGAAACTGGAATAGCAAAATGGTCTGTCGTGGCGATTTGTCCGTCGTCCGTGCGTGCGTGCGTGCGTGCGTCCGTGCGTCCGTCCGTAAACAATTTCTTGTTAACACGATACAGTCTTCACTTTTGATTGTATCTCAACTAAATTTATACAGTAGTTAGATATCCATGAGAGCTCGGTTCCTTTCGAAAACCAGCCAGATCCGCCCATGCATGACTGGATTATGGCCCTTGAAATAGTCTAAATTGCTATAAAAGAGCTTGTTAACACGATACAGTCTTCACTTTTGATTGTATCTCAACCAAATTTATACGGTAGTCAGATATCCATGAGAGCTTGGTTCCTTTCAAAAACCAGCCAGATCCGCCCATGCATGACTGGATTATGGCCCTTGAAATGGTCAAAATTGCTATAAAAGAGCTTGTTAACACGATACAGTCTTCACTTTTGATTGTATCTCAACCAAACTTATACAGTAGTTTGATATCCATGAGAGCTCGGTTCCTTTCGAAAACAAGCCCGATCCGTCCATGCATGACTGGATTATGGCCCTTGAAATGGTCAAAATTGCTATAAAAGAGCTTGTTAACACGATACAGTCTTCACTTTTAATTGTATCTCAACCAAACTTATACAGTAGTTAGATATCCATGAGAGCTCGGTTCCTTTCGAAAACCAGCCAGATCCGCCTATGCATGACTGGATTATGGCCCTTGAAATGGTCAAAATTGCTATAAAAGAGCTTGTTAACACGATACAGTCTTCACTTTTGATTGTATCTCAACCAAACTTATACAGTAGTTAGATATCCATGAGAGCTCAGTTCCTTTCGTAAACCAGCCAGATCCGCCCATGCAAGACTGGATTATGGCCCTTGAAATTGTCCAAATTGCTATAATTGAGCATGTGAACACAATAGAGGCTCCATTTACTATCTGATCTTCACCAAACTTAGATAGTAGTTAAATATTGATGAGAGCTTGGTTCCTTTTGAAAATCAGCCAGATCCGCCCATGCAAGACTGGATTATGGCCCATGAAATTGTAAAGATTGCTATAATACAGCTTGTGAACACAAAAGAGCCTCCATTTACTATCCGATCTTCACCATACATACATGCTCTGGATTGAAAATGACCAAAGAACCATACCAGTAGAGCATAGGGCCCTCATGGGCCTCTTGTTTAAATGTTGTTCTTGAAAGGCATAAGCTACTATAAGCATGATTAACATTTAGAATGCATAATGTATGAAGTGTAAAAGTGTCTATCAGTGATTTTAATTTATCCGGCAGCAACCATGATGCTTTTATTTTCCAGCTGTAAAAATGTGTGTATATTTTGTGTAAATTGAATTGTCACATAAGAAATACATACTAAGTGCAGTCTACAATGATATATATAGTGTTCACTGCCCATTCAGTCACAAGAATGGAACAGTTTAAATAATTGAACAGTTCAAATTACACGAAGATTAAAACTGTTTGAGCTTTTGCCGTCTTTGTGTCAGATTTAACACTTAGAAAGTCTAACTGTTATCTGAAAACAGATGTATTTTACACATGTGTAGTAGATGACCCTTGAAACTATCATGGCAAAATGGAGAAACAGTTGCAACAATTGTTTTCAATAATTATGAGAAATTACAATGTGTCCAAGAACTGGGTTAGGTTTCCTCAGCCCTTACCCTGATACAGTAACAAATGACTTTTGAGATAGATCATTGATTGTATATGTGTATTTATTGTAAATTATGTTTTGAATGCTTGTATGCTTGTTTTGTATTGTGAATTCCGTCCTTGATATTTATTGTTCACAATGTATAATTGTAAATTCTTAATGATCAATAAATAGGCTGTGATTGATAAAGTATTTGGTTATCATTGTAATTACAACAAACTATCTCCTGACATATTAAGTTATAAACCCTTTTCCACATGCAGATGCATCTGCAGGAGACGACATTTGAGAACTCTAACAAAAGGAGAGATTGCTGATGATCCCTTTATTACCAGTTAACAGACTTTTTATAGGATATTTTAACCATTTCCTATATACAGAAGCTTTCTGAAGCAGCAGACGACTTTTGAAAACATTGTGACAAAAGGTCAGAAATTGCTCAAAACAAGCAATTTCTCCTTTTGCAACAATGTTTTCAACTCTTTTAAATAAATAAACTTTCATTTATAGTATCTTTCCATATATTTTTTACATATTTTCACAGTCGTCTGTTGCAGATTTGTGGTTTGAGGGAAAGGTATAAGAGTCAATCATGTGAAAAAAAATGTTATCTCTGGAAATATGAAAGTGATTGGATACAGAGTT
Organism: Serripes groenlandicus; assembly: GCA_031761405.1. Taxonomy (NCBI): domain Eukaryota; kingdom Metazoa; phylum Mollusca; class Bivalvia; order Cardiida; family Cardiidae; genus Serripes; species Serripes groenlandicus. Next base: position 49,752,684 of record JASEVX010000006.1, read on the forward strand.
TACAATGTTTGAAGAAGAGAGAATTGCCCAAAACAAGCTACTTATTCATTGAGCTTAAGAGGTCAAATTTAATATCCAATCTTTGCCAGAACATTCATCTCTATCAAATCTCAGTCTAAACTGGGTCATGGGGGTAACAAAAACACCTAGGCCACCAGGTCAAGTTTAAGAAACTATTTTCAAATCTCCATTAAAAATGTTAAGATCAACAGAACATCAAGTCTAATTATGTTTGAAACTAGGTCACGTTGAGGTTAAAACTAGGTCACTAGGTCAAGTTGTAGACTGGAGGCACCACACATTGTCCAGGAATGTATATATATTTTTTAGAAACTGGTATTATAAAAAAAAAATAGCGGCGGATTTCAATTCAATTAATTAACCTATTCTTTGTTGTGAATACGAGAAAGTGAAGTCAGTTCTTCTAAGAGTGAAAGCGAGAAATACATGATTCTCTGTAGTAGCGTTCACGTTATACGATTCAAAGATAGACGAAAATGACATCTGTATCATGGGGTTTTGCCAGTACCTTTGAAAGGCGGAAGTTAATCATTCATCTTTACACCGGCGGAGTTTTCGAAATGTAAACAAACCGGAATAGATTGGTAAAATCACAATGTTGTTAAATTTCGTTCTTCTTGTGTCAAACATTTCTAAGTCACAGTGGTTTTTAAGAATATTGGAATATTTTTTACCCATTTAACATATCAGAAATGCCTGGTTTCCCATTTTGACTTGGGGCTCATTTGAGATTCGTCAACGAAAATCTTCGTAATTTTACAGTTGTTTCGTGATGAGAGTCGATCAGGGATAGATTGATCGACGAGGGCTATCAATCAAAGGCACTGGATGGTTTGTACGACTACCCTCTGTGATCTACGACTATCCGCCGTTATAAAACTTTCAAACAAAATATTCTTTTAGATCTAATTGTTTTATTATAAATACAGTGAACTCGACAGTTCCGGGTCAGTAACCAAATTAACGAATCTTGTCTCTTTGAAAAGAAAGTTGAGAGAAACAAAACTACATAAAATGTTAAACAAATACTTCCTCCCCACGATGATATAATTCAATAATTATACAAATTTGTTAAAATGTTTCTTTAGTGTCTGCAATTGCAAGCTGTAAATTTGACAGTTTCGGGTCAAACTTGCCATTTCCGGGTCACATGACAAATGTTTATTTCTGTTATTCAGGGGTAACCTCAAACAGCGGTTTTTAATAACAAGATATTCATTTAACATTTTTATTGAAATAATATGAAAAAAAAGAACTAAAATATATCACTTGCAATTACCTATTGCCGCGAAACAGAACAGTGATGGGGCTAAATTTACAGTACACACTTTCATGCACGAAAACTGATGAATTTTTCAATCAACTAATAAGTCATATTTGACAAAAAATGTTAATTTTAATATCACATTTTAAACAATGATTTATCACCATAAATAAGCTTTAAATTATTCTTAAAAAGTTCCCAAAATAGTTTTACTAATAAATTGATAATTTTGAGAAATTCCTTTTGGCTGACCCGAAAGTGTTGTATGTGAACTAGGTCAAATTTATCCGCTAGTTTGGCATAAACAACTTCGACAGGTCAATAAAAGATATATATCTTGTTCAGTAGTAAATAACCTATACATGTATGTGCAATACATAACTGCATTACTGAAATTATGGCTACAATCGGCAATTTACGCTGTGACAGGTAAATAAAAATATTGAGATTTTGCTTTCGCGGGAATTTATGCAGTCATGTGTTTTGAGATTAAGACATCCGTTCTTGAAATGACAACGTCCTAAATCGAAGTGAAACTAGCCAAGCTAATGGGAAATATGACTTGATAATCAAATTGTCAAAATGCTGTATCATTCTCGAATACTAAACATTTTTTTCCAAATTTGACCCGGAATTGTCGATGACCCGGAACTGTCGAGTTCACTGTATGTCACAAGGAGAGAAAAACATGCAGCCAGTCCGGGGCTCGAACCCGGGTCCTCTTACTTTCAGGGCAAGCTCTACTGATTTAGCTAACCAGGCCGCTTACATGAACTCTCTCCAACTATGTGCAAGTTCAGACCGTGACATATAATACTATTTAAAAAAAGAAAAGGTCAACCACTTAACATGTTTTAAACAAATGGAAGAGGCTGTCTCCTGAGTTCACATATATCTGCATGGATGATGAAGATTTCGTCTAACTGATACTATAATCAACGGGGTAGAGATTTCGTCTAACTTATAAATAAGAAGGATTATTATGTCTCGGTCTATAAAAGATGAACCCGATCACACAGAATTCACGATGAGTCTTAAGGAATGAAAAATTTCAATCCTGCGTGCCTGTTTATTTTATATGTATTTATGTTTTACAATGACTATGTACTTTGTATACCTCAAGGAGTATTCTGTTTTATAAAATGTTGCTATATGTTGTTAAAAATATGTAAATAATTATAAGAAACAAGTAGGTAGCAAATAAAAAACAGAATACAGTTTTTGGGAAAATGATTAAAAGCATTGAGGACAAAATCTCCGAGGGATGTAAAATTACAAATTGAAATCATAAAATGTTCAATCTAATTGAGATTGTTTGTTGTCTTTCACTATAATCGGTCAATTAACACCTTACTATAACACCTTCATATCGATATAGATTATACAGTACTATAATCACTAAAATCAATAATTTAGACAAAATCTCTACCCCATTTACACTATAGTATCAGTTAGATGAAATGGTAGTTACTAAGTTAGACGAAATCTCCAGAATCTGATCTGCATTGCAAGTGCATGACAGGAACCTCTACGTCTTCCACCAATGGGCTCATACTATATCATATGTACTTAGTAGAATTATGCAAAGACAAATCTAGCATGTATGGTGAGATGTGTTTGTCATGCAACTAATTTATCACCTAGTCTGGGTATAATTACACCTGCTGATTAGGGTTGTGTAGAGTAACTTTGATATCCCTTTACTCTCACTTCTCATTTTGTGCTGTGATTTCAGCTTTGCTCCATTCGTGGTTTGAGTTATTATTTAACTGTAATGTTCATGGAAAAAATATCAGTAGTAACTTATATTATAAATTATGCAATATATTATTCATAAGCAGCTCTGACTAGGTTTGTGAGACATGGAATTATTGCAACTCAAAGATGGTGTATCAAATAAAATTATCTCTGTCAAAGATGCAATCAAATCAGACCTGTTTAAATGCAGTCAACATGAATAAGTAAGCAATCGCAATATATTTTGTACAAGTTAATCTTTCTAATTAATGAAATAAATTACAAGATTTGTTCATTTCATTGATTTAAGTGTCAAAGAAATATAAATACAGATGGAACAAATAAGCATTCTCTTTTATCTTTTATACAATAGTTGTTATTCTATTATAAACTTAGTTAACTGATGTATTCCTATTGAGTAATCTGGAGCATCAGACACTTTCTTTTTTTACAGAGTGCATGCAGAACAAGGTCTATGATCCCTCGCCGTACCCGTGATAGAATTGGAGATTTCGTGTTGATTTGCATCTGTATTTAAACGTCTCTGATTATTACTAATTAGTGAGTAGTAGTGGGAAGAATGCAGGCATGTTCTATAACTTTGTCAAAGTCGTCTGCTGCAGTTTTGTTACGAGTTGGAAAGGGTTTTAGACCCATGACAGAAAATTAATCCTTGAATTGCACTGAAGGATTGGGCTGGAATTTATTACCATAATTAACTTTTGATTTATAATCTTTATATTAACCCTTTCCCTCATACAACAATTCTGCAGCAGACGACTTTGAACATATTTTGTCAAAAAGTAGAAAATCTCTGTAATTGAATGGATAACCTATGACTAAAAGTGGAAAACATTGTGGCAAAAGGAGAAATTGCTCGTTTTGAGCAATTTCTTCTTTTGTCATTATGTTTTCAAAAAGCCGTCTGCTGCAGAGGCCTCAGAAAGGGTCTATATGAGGGAAAGGGTTAACCTGATAACCATATGATGCAGTGGACATCCAAACAGTTTCTAAAAATGATTTTATTTCCTGTATTTAGGTTCATATAGAGTTTCATTATCATACATATAATGTATTCGGGTTTATGCCGAAAGGGGGGAGAGAGGCTTTCCATCAGACTATAGATGAATGTTCAAAGACATTTGATCCTAGCGGTTGTTACAGATGTTATTCACTCCACAGTTACCTACCCTGGATGTACACGGTGTTATACAAAACTGCTTATTGATCCCACAACACAGAGGTATGTTGGTTTGTTCCAACCTTTCCACTGATATGATACTCTTAGTGCACTGTTGTTTGCTTTGAAAATACCTAAGGAATTTGAAGTATAAATTTGATACAGAGTTGAAAACAAAAGTTGTCAGCATCAAGAAAAGGTTCCATGAAGTGCATCAGATGATAAGATGAAATATGTATATATTATATATGTTCGCTTTCCCACATGCAACAAGGCTGCAGCAGACGACTTTGAAAGTATTCTGTGGACACATGTAGTAAATCTGTAAAATCTCAAGCCAACATTCTTTCAGATATTTTACAATTTAAGTCAATGGGCAAGCAATATTTACCGTCCACCAATGGGCTAATAGTCTATGTGAAAAAGCAGCAAGAACATGTAACTTGAAAATACTGTTGTGTGGAGTACTGATGTGAGAAAGCCAGGAAAAACAGGTAAATGGCATCTGTGATATGACTGAAAATTTGTTGAAAATGGCATCAACCCATATGAATCAAACCAATGCTTCTGCACATCATATTTTTTATGCTACCTGTCAATGGCTAGATTACACAGTGATTACTTCTCAAAGGCTTGTCAGTCTATCTATCTATCTTTCACTAAATGGCTTACTGGCCCATGTTCTTGCCAGCACCAGTGTGTTACGTCACTTTCAACACATGTTTCAGCTATATCACAGGTGACTTAGGTAAGTTACCAGTACTACTGATCCTTTTATCCTCATATCAGTGAGTCAGTCATCATGCTAACTCCACAATCCTGAGCGCCAAGGAGCAAAGCTGTTACTACCATTGTTAAAGTATTTTATAAGACCCGGCCAGGGATCTACCTGATTCCTATTGCAGCCAATGCAGATTTTCTACCACTCTTAGTCTACCACGAGGAGGTATATAAGTACATGGTTGCAGGCAGTTCAAAAACGAAATTTTACCGAATTTGAACAACTTCAAACATTCATAATGGTGCTGAAACTTATTCTCTATTCAATTAAAGTAACCTGATGTCTACATGGAAGTTTCATTGTCATGCTACAGGCCCCAGAGTGGACACTCAGAGACATAAATGTAATGTCTTCCCTTTTTTAAGCTTGTCTGTTTTTCGAAGAAAAAAGGCTGGGTATTGTGATACCCTTGGAGTCATCATCTGCATTGTCGTCACAAAACTTAAACCTAACCTCATAACTCAAAATCCTTTCAACGTTTTCAAATGAAACTTGGTTCACATGTTCCTAGGAAAAATACTCATGTCTATACCAAGTCCCATAACTCTAACTGTAATAAATATTCAGTGATGACTCTTAAAAGCAGTTGAGTGTTGGCATTCACTTGCATCGCTTTTCTTTTCTATTTGTAATAAGCATTGGCCAGAACTACTCTTTAACTGTTGTGGTGCTAATGCTTTAGGGGACTGTGTTGTGCTTTGGGATGATAAGATCTTTCAAAATGTTATTTTAGAAATTATCTTTTGAATTTAACCTTTGACTTAGTTCGAGAAAATTGAGATGCAACAGAGGGAATTCGATTCCCAAGACCCTTTTAAAAAAGTTGTTGATGTTGTGGTTTCCGTCTTTGCCACTCATTAATGCAGGGATAGCATTATGTCTCATGTGCTGGTTTCAGGATATGCTTAACATCAGTCCTAGTTATTTGCCTGTGAATGCTGTGATATGACTGAAATTGTATTTAAAGCAGTGTAATAACACCATACAAACAGAACAATATAAACCTCAGCACTTGTAAGACTAAAATGATGCAGGTCACTTTAAAGTCTTGTGTTTTTTGCAGGTATCATTGCATAAAGTGTGGTGTCAATATCCCTGGTCGTTCAGTACAATGGAGGTACCGTCTGGTATTGACGATAGCGGACCACACAGCCATTTGTCGTGTTGTGGTGTTTGGGACAACCCTGGATCCATTCTTTGGGAAAACCGCCACAGATTTTCACAGGTTTCACCTTTTGATGAGGCTTATCTCAAATTTCTTAACGTCTTAACACTTTCCCACATACAACAAATCTGCAGCAGACGACCTAGCAAACATTTAGTGAAAAATATAGAAACTCTTTATATATGAGAGAATAGTTATATTGAAAACATTGTGACAAAGGGACTAATTGCTCATTATTAGCCATTTCTCCTTTTGCCAAAATATTTTAAAAATTTGTCTGCTGCAGAAGCGTCAGAAAGCTAGGTGGGAAATGGTTAACTAACATGATGAATTAAATGTAACATCTAAAAATTTTGAAATATATTTTATAAGATATGGAAGTGAAAACAATTTGGGAAGAAGTAATTGGTGGTTCTGAGTAATTTCTGCTTTTTCCTCAATATTTCCAGCTTCCTACATACAACATATCTGCAGCAGACGACCTGGCAAACATTTAGTGAAAAATATGGTTACTCTATATATAAGAGAACAGTTATATTGAAAACAGTTGAAAAGAATGTGACAAAGGGAGATACTGAAGTGAAAAAACAATTTGGGAAAAAGTAATTGTTGCTTTGTACTCAATATTTCCAAAATTCCTCTGCTGCAGAGATTTAACATGTCCTCTGTTTAACATTTTCCAATGAAACTTGGTACACATGTTCCTAGGAACAATAAACATGTCTATACCAAGTCACATAACTTTGGCTTTAATAATTATTCAGTATTGCCCCTTTTGTGACTTAGAAAAAAGCAGAAGAGCGCAGCGTTTGCTTGCGGTGCTCTTGTTCCCTTTGTGTTATGCAGTGGACATTTGAAAAATATTGTGAGCATATGAGAGCCTACTCAGTCTAAGCAATTTCTTCTTTTCAACTCTTTGTCGAGTAAAATGTTATATAACACATCTCATGTGTCTTGGGAAGTCAGCCATATATTTTCAATCATTTCAGGAGTTTGACAAGTTTGGATAAATCCGGATATCCTGCCGAAGATTTTCTTACTAATGCCTTGATGAAAACATTCCATGGTAAATACTTCTACTTTGGATTGAAATTACCTCCATGTGCTATTATAAGTGGAACCGTTCCAACCCTCTTGGATTTTAATGCCAACCAAATTACTGGTGTTACTAATCAGTCCATGTTAAACAGCACAGATGTAACGGATCACTCTCACATACTGGTATATCAGATGATCGTCAGTGACGATGGGGTGTATGCCACAGTGTCAGACTTTATTAGACTCTCAATCAAACATCTCCGTAACAATGCTTTGTGCGAGAAAGATAGAACCTGTACAGATGAACAGACATCACGGTCCAACAATTCATCGTGGAGATACAACAGTAACTGGAGTATTGATGGTCCTGACTCAGTTTTGTATAAATCAGGGTCATTCAATATAAAACAAAAATCCTTGGCCTTCAGCTTTGATACTTCATCAGAGACAAGTTCTGATAGTTTTAAAATAGGAAACAACATCACTGAATGTGGTAGCAACAAAAGAGGAATATGTACTACAGGGGAGTTTTCTAATAGTTTTTCAGAAAGTACAAAGCATCGTAAAACCTCGAAAGCAAGTAACACAAGTCAAAATGGGAAACTTACCATGCAGAAATTAAACTTCAGTAATATATCAGACAATGGGTGTCATTTTGATAAAAGTAAGAAAACTGAAGAAGAACCAAACATTAGTGATATACCAACAATCTCATGTGCTTATAACAAAAACTTGGTTAAAAGTGGGATCAATGCATCTGATAGTCAACATAAAAGTGATAAAAAAAATGTATTTCAAATGACAGAGATGTACAAACATTGTAATAATTTAGAACAATTTATTGAAATGCCTGATTCAGAAGGCTTAGATACTTTTTTTGCATTTGTTGATCTAACAAATAATGGAGCACCAATTGAAAATGCTTCAATAGATAATGATGCTGAAAATTGGAAAAATGTACCAAACACTACAAAAGAATCTGACCCTTGGCTGAAAGCTGATTCAGATAAAGTAAGTGATTTAAATGGGATCTTCCTACCAGACTCAGAACAGTTAGAAGCCTTTCTAGATCCAGAACATGAAGTATTTGAAGAGTCCACACCATTAAAAGAAACAAAAAAAGTCTTAGATGATTTCAATGAAATGTGTCTTTCCGATTCAGAAGAGCTAGAAGCATTTCTAGATTCAGAACATGAAGTAATTGAAAAGTCCAGACCGTTAAAAGAAACAAAAAAAGTCTTAGATGATTTCAATGAAATGTGTCTACCCGATTCAGAAGATCTAGAAGCATTTCTAGATACAGAACATGAAGTATTTGAAGAGTCCACACCATTAAAAGAAACAAAAAAAGTCTACGATGATTTCAATGAAATGTGTCTTCCTGATTCAGAAGAGCTAGAAGCATTTCTAGAGACATTTGATGAGGGTTTATGTATAACAGATCTAAGCAATGCAAATAGTTCAAAAACCAACGCTTCTTATAAAGGTTCAGTGGCTGGTAAACACACAAGTTGTGCTGCAATAAATAGCAATGCATCACCCAACTGTGTTGAGTTTAAAGATGAATGTTGGAGAAATGATTTTACCTTAGATCAAGTTTCTTTGCTTGATGTTGATAAAAAATCATATTTGACTAAAACCTTCAGTTGTAATAATGAACAATCAATTAAAAAAGCTTGTGATAAATCAACAGTGTTTAAACGTGATAAGAACAATACAAATGAGACTTCGAAATTCGAAAGCAATCAGCACATGAATGGTATGTGTGTAACGACATCTGATTATCAAAGTCAATTATACATTGATCAGTCTCAGAGGACAGAAAATAGCTCAGACAGTGGTCTTCATTTAAGTACAAGTAGCTTAGACTTATTTCCATGTTTAGAATATACACAATGTCATGTCAGTCAAGAAAATAGTAATTCAGTATCGATATATGCTATTGATACTGGAGAAAAAGTTGACATTGTATATCACGTAGGTAATCCCAAGTTGGAAAATTCAAGTATTGTTGATGATGATTTTGAAGACACATGGTCTGAATTATTTCAGGATGACCCGAGTGTATCTCTTTGTGAATCAAATCAATGCTTGAGAAATTCTGCAGCAAAAACAGACAACAAATATAATGTCATGATAGTTAATACAAACCGTAAAGCAAATTTCACAGAAAATGAATCATTATTATTATCAAATAAAGAAGGACAATTAAATCCAGTTGATGATTCAAATATCCATAGTTATAAAAAAGATATAACAAAGCAAGTTGACAATGAAAACCAGAGTGATTTCGATTCATCTGATATTTTGTTTGACACTCCAGAATCCTGGGTTTCACAAAAAAAATCATTGAAGCCTGTGTTATCTCACAACGCTCATTCTTCAACACAATATACTGTAGACTTTTCAGCCACTACATCCTGTAGTGAAAACCAACAACTTGATGAAGAGGTAATTTTTGAGAGCCAGAGTTCAATTTTTGAGTCGGGAAAATCTTCCATCCATTCTTGTGATGAGGAGCAAAGTAGGTTAGGGGAATTGACAAAGGGAAGAAAAGTTATGTTTTCTAAAAAGTTAAGAAGAGTCAGTTCTTGTCGGCTCATGGATATTAAAATGAAAGAAAACAGAAATTCTCCTTTTATAACCGATGTAATACCCAACTCATGTCTTAAACCATGCATCAGAATAAGTAAAATATATACAGAAACCACAAGTTCAAGTAGTAATCTTCCTACCCTTGAGAAACAAAGCAATGCTAACACAAGTGAAGAGGATCACTATAGCCAAGAAAATGACAGCTTCTTCATAGAATCATCTCAAGCCCCAAGTGAACATGTACTACTAAATCCATCTGTTTTAGAAATTCATCAAAAATGTGAAATACGTGGTGGAGATGAGGTCAAAAATAAATCTGGTAAAGAAGAAGATATTCCAAGCACACCAGATCTATGGGGAACCAGCTTTGAGGAAAGTATTCTTGATATAAGTGATGATTTAAACAGACCACTTGAACTAGACACTCCTGCTAAGGATGATGAACGTCAGATTTCAAATGATGATTATAAACCTTCGTTAACCAGTGGTACAAGACTGGTCAATAAATCATGTGTTTGTATTCCAACGGGAGAATCTTCCGGATATTCTATCAAACATGGGCTTGATACACCCGATATTTTCAGTCAATTTGTGAACACATCATTGAGCTCAGATTTAATTCAAAAAGAAAACAAAAGTGGCGTGATATTTGAACATTCTGAAACAAGTTATAATAGAAACAAATTGGTGAAAAATACTCAAAGACAGGTTTTTAAATGTATTGTAAGCAATACACCCGGCTGTGATAAAACTGTGATGACAAATTCTATGCATGCTATTGGGAAAGATATCGATTTCTCCCCTGATATGTTTGATAACGATTTAGACTGTGATACTGAAGTAAATATGTACAATATCCCTAGTGTTTTATGTAAACAACTCTTCTTTTAACCCTTTCCCTCATACGACAATTCTGCAGCAGACGACTTTAAACATATTTTGATAAATAATGGATAACCTATGACTAAAAGTGGTAAATATTGTGACAAAAGGAGAAATTGCACGTTTTGTGCAATTTCTTCTTTTGTTACTATGTTTTCAAAAAGCCGTCTGCTGCAGAGGCGTCAGAAAGCGTCTATATGATGGAAAGGGTTAACAATTAAGTTATTACATAGTTTCAACGCTTGATATCATAATTTCAAAAAGAGTAATAAATGTATCTCCTATTCCTAGTGAATTTTCTACCATCTAAAATTCATGCTATATATAGTAATGTGTAGTCTTTCCATTCATTTCTTCAGAAGTTCAGTTTATTATTAAGCAACATAATAAAATGAATACTCCTGCTGGCAGCCAAATCCTAAACTCTAAAATATTTAAATCTATAAACAAATTCGAAGATCAACGGAAATAACTCTGCTTGGAATAATCCAATAGGAATTCAAACTTGATCTGTTTCTTGTCAAGATACAAAAAAACCATTGAATTATCCCCATAGATTGCAAAGACAATGTGCAGAAGCCACTATATCTACTCATAATTCTCTGCTAAGAATAATCAACAGACGCCAGACTATCATGTTATGAGCCGTTCCGCGATAAAACCAACATTATAGACTCTGTGTATTGTATCAACCCGGATCAGCCTGTGCACTCCATGCAGGCTAACCGGGTAGACATATTCCGTCTCAGGGGGATAGACGTACAGAATAACAAGTCATGAAACAGAAAATCACCAGGAGGTGAAAAGTGTGTCCGGGTTAGCCTGCACGGCATGCTTAGGCTGATCCTGGTCGATACTTTACACAGAGTCGACAATGTTGGTTTTCTCGCAGAATGACTCTCGTAATAATAAATCTCCTCTCCCAAGTCTTATCTGCATGTATTGTAAAGAAAATATCTGGAAACCACAACATCTACAGAATGTTCAATAGAAAACGTTTTAAAAGTTTAATGCATATTGATTTATACTATATATACTTGATAATTCAGACAACTTTAGAAAACATTATGAGGAAGGGAGATATTGCTGTTTATAAATAAATCTCTCCAAGATCAAATATTTATTTATAATATCTCCCACTGAAGGTGGAGGGATATTGTTTGTGTGTCACCTGTCTGTCTTTCAGCTCAAAGCCACATGTAAGGCCTGGTAGTAGGTGTTAGATTTAAACTTTAACCCTTTCCCACTTGCATTTGCAGCACTACTGACTACACATTGGTTAAGTTTTTTGTACCACCTCATTTTTATTAGAAACCATTAAAGATATTGTTTTCAAACTTACAGTACTTGTTAATAATCATTACCTCCATCAACAAGACAAGAGTGCATAACTCTGTCAAGGTTTTTATAAGAATTATGGCCCTTCTTAGATCAACTGAGCCTAAGGCTCAAGGTTATCTATTCTGATCACTCTGTCCGTCCATCGTTAACTTTTAGCTTTATCCATCATCTCCTTAACCACAAGACCATTTTCAACCAAACTCCACAGGAATGTTCCTTTGGTGGCCCCCTTTCATAATTGTTAAAAGATTTAAATTCCATTGAGAACTTTGGTTGTTGCGGCATCAGAAAGGGGGCAAAATGTCAACACTTTAAAAATCTTATGCTCTGAATCAGCTTGTCAGATTGCAATATTATTTGGTAAAAATGTTCCTTGGTTGACCCTCTACAAAAATTGTTCAATCCATACTGATTGGTTGAAAAATATGGCGTTCGGCAGCATCAGAAAAGGGGCAAATTTTTCAAAATTTGAAAATTCAATTTTTTGAAAGTGTCTTGATTAATGATTTTAAGAAAATTTAATAGAATTCTTACTTCAGTGATCCTCTTCTTAATTTGTTCAATCCGTATTGATTGGTTACAAAATCATAGCAACCAGGCATCATCACAAAAGGGGAAAATTGAACTTTAAGCTACAAATGACAACTACCATTCCACTGGACTAATTTCAACCTAACATCTCAGGAATGTTCCTTTGTTGGTCTTCTTTCAAAATTGTTCAAAGGCTTACATTCTGTGAGAACTTAGGTTGCTGCAGCATCAGAAAGTGAGAAAAATACCCAAACTTTAAAATCCTCTTCCTCCATAATCTTCTTGTCCGATTCCAAGAAAATTTGGTAGAAATGTTCTTTGTGTGACCCTCTACAAAAACTGTTGAAGCGATATTAATTTTGTTGAAAGCAGGGCAGCAAGGCGGCATCAGGAAAGGCACAAAATGACAAAACTTTATAATTCCATTCTTATTAAAGTTCTTGTTAGATTTCAAGAAACAAATGGCCTTTAATGATAGGCCCTTTTACTATTTCTTCAACAGTGTCCACTCCTTGCAGTTTCATTTACACTCCTGATCAAATTTCCCCACATATTTGCTACTAATTTACTATCATTCAGGTGATCGATTTAGGGCCATCTTGGCCCTCTTGTTTACTTAGAATTGTGGCTTTTTTGTTGTTGTACCATCCCACCTCTTTTCAAAATTGTTAGAGATACTGCTTTAAAACTTACATAACCTTTTCACCATCATTACCTCAATCAGGGACAATATAATTTACAATCCCTGCCTGAAACAACAGAAAAGAGTGCATAACTCTGTCAGGGTTTATGTAAGAATAATTTAAACTATGCTGTATGTAGGAGTATCAAACAATTCAGTAAGATAACTTTTGACTTGATATCTTGTTGCTGATAGCCCTTTTTTACACTTTGACAAATACAGAGGTGTTTGTTTTGTCTTACTGCAAAAAGCTTTAGTTTTATTGGCAAGCAATAAAAAAAGTTGAGCGCCATCTTTCAGACATCTTCTGTTAACTTTACTATTTATTCAAAGGACAGCTATTCTACTCATATTGAAACCGCCTCAATGGTGTAGTGTTTGAGATTCAACCCTAGGTGCAGGTTTGATCCCTGGCCAGGTCATACCAAATAATTTTAAATTGGGGTTTATGAATGAAAACTACCATTACTCAGATATATATTTGAAAACATCAAGGCAAAAATAAGAAAAATCTCTATAACTGAGAGCATTATTATTGATTAGAAATGAAAAGCATTGTATTAAATGGTCAAATTATGAGCAATTTTACCTTTTGCCACATTTACATAAGTTGTCTGCTGCAGATGCGTCATCAAGATGTGTCAAAAGATTATTGAGCAAGATTGTGCCCCTTTCTGTAATTTAGAAAATCCAACTTACAGTTTCAGGGTACTGTTTTTAACGCATAAGTTCTGGGTGTTTTGTTCTGAAACCTTGCACGTGTATTCAGGGTCAAATGATATGGTTTTGTTAGCTCACCTGAGCATGAAGTGCTCAAGGCGAGTTATTGTGATCGCCTTTTGTTCGGCGTCCGTCGTGCGTCGTCTGTCAACTTCTTCTCCTCAGTAACCAGTGGGTCAATTGGGATGAAACTTCACGGAAAGCATACTCACCATGACCTCACCAGAATTCCTTAAAATGTTGAGATCTGTGCAGAATTCTGGTTTCCATAGCAACAAAACGAAAAACTGATTAGCAGATTTTCAAATAATGTTGTAGAAATGTTCCGTGAATAACCCTCTAGCAGATTCCTTCAAGTCCTATTGATTTGTCGAAAAACATGGCCGCCAGGGGGCGTGGCTATAGTGAAAACTTAAAATCTCTTCTCCTCCGAAAGTGTCGGACCGATTTTCAAATAATTTTGTAGAGATGTTCCTTAAGTGTCCCTCTATTAGATTCCTTTAAGCCATATTGATTGGTCGAAAAACATGGCCGCCAGGGGGCGGGGCCATTTTGCCTTATATGGCTATAGTGAAAACTTTAGAAATCTTCTCCTCTGAAAGTGTCAGGCCAATTTTCAAATAATTTGAATGAAATGTTCTTTGGTGACCCTCTATCAGATTCCTTAAAGCCATGTTGATTGGTCGAAAAACATGGCCACCACAGGGCGGGGATATTTTGCAGTGTAGTGAAAACCTAAAAAATCTTCTCCTCCGAAAGTGTTCGGCCGATTTTCAAATATTTTTGTAGAAATATTCCTAGGGTGACCCTCTATCAGATTCCAGATTGCTGCCAGGGGGCGAGGTTTATATGGCTAAAGTGAAAAAAATATTAATCAGGTGAGCAATCCAATGCCATCATGGCCCTCTTGTTTTTTATCTATACTTAGGTTGAAGTTCAAAGCCAAGTTATATTATAACAGTGACATTAAATTGAAGCTCGAGTCTTTCACTCACCTTAGCACAAAGCCCTTTGTCCAGCGTACATTTAAACATCTTCACTTCTATAACCAGCGGGTCAATTTGGATGAAACTACACAGCAAGCACCATCTAAATTCCTTACTACAATTTGTTCAAATTTTATGTGATCCATGCAAAATTCTGATTTCCATGGCAACAGAAAGAAACAAGAGGCCCATGAGGGCCTATGCTCTACTGGTATGGTTCTTTGCTCATTTTCAATCCAGAGCATGTATGTATGGTGAAGATCGGATAGTAAATGGAGGCTCTTTTGTGTTCACAAGCTGTATTAAAGCAATTTTTACAATTTCATGGGCCATAATCCAGTCTTGCCGGATCTGGCTGGTTTTCAAAAGGAACCAAGCTCTCATCAATATTTAACTACTATCTAAGTTTGGTGAAGATCAGATAAATAGAGCCTCTATTGTGTTCACATGCTCAATTATAGCAATTTGAACAATTTCAAGGGCCATAATCCAGTCTTGCATGGGCGGATCTGGCTGGTTTACGAAAGGAACCGAGCTCTCATGGATATCTAACTACTGTAAAAGTTTGGTTGAGATACAATCAAAAGTGAAGACTGTATCGTGTTAACAAGCTCTTTTATAGCAATTTTGACCATTTCAAGGGCCATAATCCAGTCATGCATGAGCGGATCTGGCTGGTTTTCGAAAGGAACCGAGCTGTCATGGATATCTAACTACTGTATAAGTTTGGTTGAGATACAATCAAAAGTGAAGACTGTATAGTGTTAACAAGCTCTTTTATAGCAATTTTGACCATTTCAAGGGCCATAATCCAGTCATGCATGGGCGGATCTGGCTGGTTTTCGAAAGGAACCGAGCTCTCATGGATATCTAACTACTGTATAAGTTAATTTGAGATACAATCAAAAGTGAAGACTGTATCGTGTTAACAAGCTCTTTTATAGCAATTTTGACCATTTCAAGGGCCATAATCCAGTCATGCATGGGCGGATCTGGCTGGTTTTCGAAAGGAACCGAGCTCTCATGGATATCTAACTACTGTATAAGTTTGGTTGAGATACAATCAAAAGTGAAGACTGTATCGTGTTAACAAGAAATTGTTTACGGACGGACGGACGCACGCACGCACGACGGACAAATCGCCATGACTAAAAACTTTAATCCATTTGCTTCTTCCAAACAGAAATGCCAATTTTCAAATACATTTGTAGAAATGTTCCTGCAGTGTCGCACTAAGATTCCCTGTTCATAGGTCGAAAAAGACTCCAAGAAGGCAGGGGGGGTGCTGTTTTGCCTTATATCGCTATAGTGATTTTTTAGCTCGCATAAGCACGAAGTGCAAGGTGAGCTTTTGTGATCATCCGGCGTCGTCTGTCCGTCTGTTAACAATTTCCTACAAATGACTTCTTCTACTAAACCAATGGACAGATTTCAAAATAACTTCACAGGAATGGTCCTTAGGAGGTCCTCTTCCAAAGTTGTTCAAAGAATTTAATTCCAAGTAGAACTTTGGTTGCTGCGGCATCAGAAAAGGGGAAAATTGCCAAATCTTAAAAAATCTTCATGTCCAAAAGTACTGGCCCGATTTGAAAATTATTTTGCACAAATGTTCCTTAGGGTACCCTCTACCAAGATTGTTCAAATATTTCTGATCCATTGAAAAACATGGCCGCCAGGGGGGGGGCGGAGCTTATTTTCCTTATATGTGCATTGTTAAAACTTTAAAAATCTTCTTGTCCAAAGGTACTGGCCCGGTTTGAAAATTATTTTGCACAAATGTTCCTTAGGGTACCCTCTACCAAGATTGTTCAAATATTTCCGATCTGTTGAAAAACATGGCCGCCAGGGGGACAGAGCTTATTTTCCTTATATGTGCATTGTTAAAACTTTAAAAATCTTCTTGTCCAAAAGTACTGGCCCAATTTGAAAATTATTTTGCACAAATGTTCCTTGGGGCACCCTTTACCAAGATTGTTCAAATATTTCCGTTCCGTTGAAAAACATGGCCGCCAGGGGGCGGAGCTTGTTTTCCTTATATGTGCAGTTAAAACTTTAAAAATCTTCTTGTCCAAAAGTACTGGCCCGATTTGAAAATTATTTTGCACAAATATTCCTTGGGGCACCCTTTACCAAGATTGTTCAAATATTTCCGTTTTCACTATAGCCATATAAAGCAATATAGCCCTGCCTCCTGGCAGCCATAGTTTTTGACCAATCAACATAGCTTGAAGGAATCTGATAGTGGGTCACTAAAGGAACATTTCTACAAAATTATTTGAGTCGGCCTGACACTTTCGGAGAAGATTTTTTTAAGTTTTCACTATAGCCATATAAGGCAAAAGTTTTGGAGAAGAAGAATTTAAAAAGAAAAATCTGTTTTGTTGCCATGGAAACCAGAATTCTGATGAACACACACCGGACAAAAGGCAATCACAATAACTTGCCTCAACAAACACATGTGCCGTCTACCATAATGTAGGTCAATAAATAAAAGTGTAACAAACAGACAATGGAGATGAGATCACTATGTTTTACCCTGCAAAGGCAGACAACACAAAAAGTGAATTATATTTAATCCTTTCCAACATACAACAAATTTGCAACAGACAATATCTAGACAATATCTAGGAAAACGCTGTCAAATTTCTATAAATAAATGTATGAAAATTTTTAATAACAAATGTGTCTGCATGTGAAAATGTTTTGAAAGACTAATTGTAAGTACATGTACCAAAATAGAGCGAGTTTATGAATAAAGGTACGACTTTAGTGATCAGTTTAGATGTAGATCAGCCTAGTCCTCTCAAGTTCTACACTGTTCACATACTACTAACACAAGTTTGTTAGACGCTTCTGTCAATTTGTGTTGATTTTGATACTTTTTTCATGCACTGGTTCAAATACAAAGTTTCTTGGCCTTATTCACCAAAACCATGTGCCCACTCAAAGAACTTGCATTGTTTGTTTTTAGGTAGTTTACAGGCAAAGAATTTTTTCGCATTATTTGGTCCGAGTTTCATGACGGTTCGTATTGTGCAGGGTTTCCCATGTCCAGGGCATACAGGGAACTTGAGGTCTGCCCACTGAAAATAATATAATTCTTTTTCCTTTCACTTGATCAGATATTTTTAGTAATCTGCTTTGCAAACATCTGAGAAAAAAACACCTTAAAATTTGGATAATCTAAAGTGATCTTTTGATAAGTATTTGCAAATGAAACAATATGCTGATTTTAGGATTTCTTTTTCAATAATGTTTTATACTGAGTGTGTCACCATTTCTACAAAAAGCATATATAAAAAAAAAAAAGAATATTAACCCTTTCCCTCATATAGACGCTTTCTGACGCCTCTGCAGCAGACGGCTTTATGCAAACATAGTGACAAAAGAAGAAATTTCTCAAACGAGCAATTTCTTCTTTTGCCACAATGTTTTCCATTTTTAGTCAAAGGTTATCCATTCAATTAGAGAGATTTTCTATTTTTTGATAAAATATGTCGTCTGTTGCAGAATTGTCGTATGGGGAAAAGGGTTAAATCTAAAGATATGAGTTGCAAGACATGTTTACTTTTTCTTCCATTACATGTATTTATTTCAGACAATTTCAATTTTAGTCCTTTCCTACATGCAGAGTTACTTTGGCTTATCTGCAGCACACTATTTATACAGCTTCTCCGTATTATCATAGTCACCTGCAGCAGGGTTGAAATGCTGAAAATGCCATATAAGATGTTAAGTGTTTTTAACAATTAATAAACCTTTCCCTCATACAAACGCATTTTCATGCCTTTTCAGAGGACAAATTTTGAAAACAATGTGACAAAAATGTGAAATTGTTCAAGAGGAACAATTTCTTCTTTTGCCACAATTTTTCCAACTGTATTCAATTATTATACTTTCTTTATAGAGGTTTTTCATATTTACTCCAAGATGTTTTCTGTCATTCTTACTGTATGTGGGAAAGGGTTAAAACTTACCTCAAAGAATTTGCAGGATTTGACTACACAAGAGAAGAACCAACGGCCAAGATTATCCCCTTTCTTTCTAACTTCCCGCATTATACATTTCGTCTTGTGTGTAGGACAAATAGAAATCTTGCTACAATCCTCAGTTCTGGCAGAGTGACCTCCCTTTGGTTCACCTGACCTTGTGTTGCGTATTTTCATTGTTTGATGAGTGGGTGAGGGTTTCTCATTTTCGTTTATTTGACCTTGAGATTTCATTGATGTGTTCGTTATTTGTCCCTCAGCTTTGTCAAGAGTATCCCGTTTCTGAACTTTGTTGGCAATTTTGTTGCTGGAGGTATCGATTGACAATGATCTTTTTCTACTGGTACTACTGACCAATAAAGGCTGATTTCCATTTGTTTGGGGTATAGAACTCTGAAGATTCTCAGCTTTATTTACAACACCAGTCCCACTGATTGAACTCTGGAATCTAGGAGTTAAACAAACGGAGCAATTTGATTGGTTGGCATTATTGATGAGGGTACACATGGTACAATTCCAGGTTTCATCTTTGGTCTCTGATTGGTTCCCTGTTTTTACCCATCCTAGAAGGCTGTTCTTTGATGGAAGCTTTCTGGAAATATGAAACAAAAGCTTTTTAATCCTTTCCCACAAACAACAAATCTGCAATAGATAAGTTTGAAAACATCTGATTGGAAATATATGCTCTATAAATGACAGTTTCATTGTAGAATAAAGTTGAATACATTGTGGCAAAAGGAACAAGAGGCCCAAGAGGGCCAGTATCGCTCCACGGCCAAAAATAAAATCTCCAAACAGCCCTGCCCCGTGGTGGCTATTTTTTTTACCAACCACCATGGCTTAAAGGAATCTAATTAAGGTTCACACAAGGAACATTGCTACAAAATTATTTGAAAATCGGCCTGACACTTTTGGAGGAGAAGATTTTTTAAGTTTGCTCTTTAGCCATATAGGCAAAATAGCCCCGCCCTGTGACGGCCATGTTTTTTTACCAATCAACATGGCTTGAAGGAATCTGATAGAGGGTAACCCACGGAACATTTCTACATAATTATTTGAAAATCTGCTGAACACTTTTTGAGAAGAAGATTATTTAAGTTTTCACTATAGCTATATAAGGCAAAAAAGCCCCGCCCCCTGGCGGCCATGTTTTTCGCCCAATCAAAATTTCTTGAAGGAATCTAATAAAGGGTCACCCAAGGAACATTTCTACAAAATTATTTGAAAATCGGCCTGACACTTTCGGAGAAGAAGATTTTTTAAGTTCTCACTATTTTTTTCTTTCGGTTGCCATGGAAACCAGAATTTTGAATGGATCAAAAAAATTTGAAGGAATTTAGTAGAGGACATTGAGAGGATGCTTCCCATGAAGTTTCAACCAAATTGGCCAAGTGGTTAGGGAGAAGAAGTCGTTTAAAGGAAAAAGTTAACGCACGCACGCACGACGGACAATTCGCCATGACATAAGCTCGACTGGCTTTCAGCCAGTGGAGCTAAAAATGACTCATAATGAGGGGGGTAAATGATGTAGTTTGATACAGAGTTGAACATATCTCCTTTTTCTACAATGTTTTCTGCATATGTGTCTAAAGAGACATATGAGGAAAATAATTACAGTATCATAATAAATCTGTCCTAGTATCATTTTCAACAAAATGGAGAATGAAATAAGCCTGTTTTCTCAGCAATAAAATAATTGCCTATTATTTTATTGAACTGTTTCAAACTAAAAATTGTAAACAAGAGGGCCAAGATAATCCTAAATCAATCATCTGAGTGATAATATACATGTAGAAGCAAATACTTCTGCTAATAAAGGTGATGTTTGTACAAATTTATAGCAAATGATTTTTAAAGATATTCTGTATTCAAAAGTCATCTGCTGCAGAGGTGTCAGAAAGCCTATTTTTGTGGGAAAGGGTAAAGTGGTTCCAAAGCAGATGACAGTAAACATCAGCTAGTCCATTATAATTAATTATGCGAGAAACATTTTGTAACTTTTAACAATTGGCACAAGTAATCACCAGCTAGTTAACCCTTTCCCATATATAAATAATTTGCAGCAGACAACTTTAAAAATATATTAACAAAAATATGGATAATCTACCTAAATGGAATTTTAAGTTGAAAATATTGCTCATATTGAGTATTTTTTTTTTTTGTCACAATGTTTTTAATCGTCATCTGCAGCTGATGCTTCAAAGTGCATCTCCAAGTATGAAAAGATTAATTTTAAAACAACATCTCGAGAGAAACTAACCTGGCATTTCTCTTCAAGTCATTAGTCTGACAGACTTCACAATAATATGTTACCCTTTCACTGTCGTCCCCAAGGCGGGTAATTATAACCTTGTTATCACATTGTTTACAGCGTCTTTTACCATATATCTTGTAGTATGGTTGTAACGGTTTACCGTCCCTGCGACACTGCAAGACAAACAAAATGATGATCAAACTTGTTAGCAAAAGTTCAATATTGGTGTTATAAAGGTTCTTGTGCCAGAACTACAAGTAAAACTAAATAAATAGGTTCTTTTTCTAGCCTACTTTAACCCTTTAAAATTAATAAATCAGTACTTGTTCAGTAATTATACTGTATAATTACTGAACAAAATTGAAAACCTTGTGGCAAAAGGGGAAATAGCTAGTTTTGTTCTCAAAAGTCGTCTGCTGCAGATGCGTTAAATTGCGTCTATAGGTGGGAAGGGGTTATAGCATATATGGAAAGGGAAAAATACCTCAACAGAACACATGCTTTCATAAGTTAATGTAACTGTTACATTGCTACATTAGTGTTCTCTCAGGGATTCTTAAACCCTTTCCCGCATACAAGAGACAACTCTGAAAATATCTATGCAAAAATGAGGAATCTTTGAAAATGAAAATATAACTAGATGGTTGTTTTTTAAACAAAGAAATCCCATATATCTCCCCTAATTGGCACTTTGTCAGTTATACTGATAAAGGATGTTCGAACAAACTAAGTATGGCAGAAACATGTGCGCTCTGCACATCATTTCAATTGGATGAACATTTGTGGTGAGTTAATTCATAATCTTTCAAGCAGTACAAGACATTTCGAATGAACATGAAATGAAGAAATATAACCTTGAAATTTAAATTTATGGAGCAGACACAATGTTTGAGCTTTGACCTCTAACTGTGACCTTAGTTCAATAGTTATGGAGCGGACACAAAATATAATCATCTGACCTCTAATTGCAACCTTGACCTTGAACCAAGATGGTTGTTACATATGCTCCGCACTTTGTCTCAATATGGTGAACATTTGTGGTGAGTTATTTCAGAACCCTTCAAATTTTTAAAATGTTATGGAGCGGACACAAAATAGAGTAATTGGCCTCTAATTGTGACCTTGACATTGAACCAAGCTGGTTGTTATGTGCGCTGTGCAGTTTGTCTCAATATTGTGAACATTTGTGGTTATTGTAAAATTCTTCAAGTGTTTAAAATGTTATGGAGCAGACACAATTCATGATGGACAGTCACCTGAAGGTAAAACATTATGTCTCCTCAATGAATGGGGTTGACATAATTATTGAAAAAAGAGACATTTCTGATTTCTCCTTATGTCATATTGCTTTCAAAAGTTATCAACAAAGATTTAAAGATATACATACCACGTAGAATATACTTGTAAAGTCTCTGGTCATCTTTATCAAATGGGTTATATGATCTGGTTGAAGCGCTGAGATCTACAAAAATCATTTTGAATTTTATATACTTTCAGTTTGCGCTTCTGAAGCAAATGGTTTTCCCTAATCATTAATCAATATGAAATACAGACTTATTTAGCATACCTTTAATAATAGAAAATCTTTTTTTCTTTAAATTCTGATAGACTAAACAGAATTATATAAATTCCATATAATACCGGTAAATAACAATTTTAACTCTTTTGATGCAGTTGACATTTTAATTGATAACATGGGCAGAAAAGCCTACATTGCTTTTTTATTCTTTTCCCACAATGTAATCCATTCTGTCTGAAAATTACCTTTATTTGTTTACACCCCAACCCCAGCTTCGATATTATTGATAATTGTATTTTTTCGAAAATTAATATTGCCATAGGCTAACTTAAATTATGATTAAAATTTCCTTATTTGTTTTAATTTTGTTTATTTTACTGAATGCTAACCCTCAGGTTCTGACTACTCGTGATACTTTTGCAGTAGACAACATTAAAACATTGTGACAAAGTTCACACATTCACAAATAGAGCAATTTCTCCTTTTTCCTACAATTGTTCATAACTTTGTTCAACACCATACTGCCACCTATTCAGACAATGCGTTTTTTCCCTTAACCCTTTCCCTCATATGACAATTCTGCAGCAGATGACTGAACGTATTTTGTCAAATAAATGAAAATCTCCATAATTGAATGGATAACCTATGACAAAAAGAGGAAAACATTGTGGCAAAAGGAGAAATTGCACGTTTTGTGCAATTTCTTCTTTTGTCACTATGTTTTCAAAAAGCTGTCTGCTGCAGAGGCGTCAGAAAGCGTCTATATGAGGGAAAGGGTTAGACATATCAAATACATATATGGTACACATCTGGTTGATTGATTGTTTTATGACTTTTAACACCCTTTTCATAAATGTTCAGTCATATCACAGTGGACAGGTCTCTTACCTATATTTTACCATGGTGGAAGATGAATGACAAATGTCACATCAACTTCTGTCAAATGTCTGAAATAATGTTTGTCAAGCTGGGATTGGAACTCACAATCCCTGTATTGATAGTCCAGGTCACTATCAACTGAGCTATCTACGTTTCAAATAAATATATTATATTGTTGGGAACAAACACAAGTCATATATGTCAATGTGTCAAAAGTGAAAGCATGAAGTCCAAAGAGACAGACAGAGAAGGATTAAGAAGTTATATTCCGGATAAGAAGGAGACACACTTTGAGACAAGCAATAGATTCTGTTCATACTAGTGTACTAACCTTGGAACTGGGAATTATTCCACTGTCAAATAATGCCTGAAATAAATGTTGTTTATATGTTAACCCTTTCCTCTGCAGCAGAAGATTTTTGAAAACAGTGTGGCAAAAGGACAAATTGCTCATACTGAGAAATTTTTCAATTTGCCACAATGTTTTAAACTTTATCCAAATAGTGTTTTTTTCATTTGAAGAGAATTTCTATATTTTGGCCAAAATAATTCTAAAGTCTCTGTTTCAGATTTATTGCATGTGGGAAAGATTTAAACAGACCAGTCCTGTTTACATTAGGAATCCGCTGTGGTCAAGTGGTTAGCGTCGGGGACTTCGAAACCGGGTGTCCCGGGTTCGATCCCCAGTCGCGGCACTACGGTCATGGTGGAGTGCCCTTTGGCAAGGCACATTTTCTAGCCTAGTACTGGTTTGTTTACCCAGGGATCATGAATAATTAAATTTAATTGCGCGCTAAATGACCTTAGCTGTCGATGCGCCATAAAACAATATACATTCATTCATTCCTGTTTACATTATCATGACAACATTTAAATCTAATATATTTTATAAAATGCAACTTTAAAAGTGTTTATAAATCAGAAAGCCAAAAAGCCAAAAACCAAAAGCTTGTACATAAAAAAAGGCAATTGAATTTTTTAAAACAGGCATATAACTCAGGAAAGATATACAAGTTTTGAACTGAAACAAAATACATGTTGGTTTATTTTCACCTAATCCGTATATATTATTTCAAGACCCTAGCATAAGTCATCGCATGTACATACTCAAAAACGAATGCAAAGCAGGCATAGCCCACTAACTTTATTTTTTGAAGTTTGGAGCATATTGAAACCATAAGACACATTTAGAAGAACATGCTGTAACCGTTTTCCAAATCCAGTAAATCTGCAGTAGATGACTTTGAACTCATCAAGGCAAATCTATGGAAAATTAAATTACCGAAAAAGATTGAAAACAATATGGTAAAAGGATACATAAAGTTGTCTGCTACAGAAGCACCAGAAAGCGTCTGTATGTAGGAAATGGTTAAAGCTATACCTCATTATGTTGGGAGAAGAAGAATTTTGAAGTTTTTTTCATTTTGTTGCCATGGAAACCAGAATTCTGCATGGATCTCAAAAATTTGAAGGAAATCTGGTGAGGTCATTGAGAGGATGCTTTCTGTGAAGTTTCATCCCAATTGACCCACTGGTTACTGAGGAGAAGAAGTTGACGCACAATGCACGATGGACGCCGGACAAAAGGCGATCACAATAACTCAACTTGAGCAAAGCTCAGGTGAGCTAAAAAGAAGAAAGTTATTGAATAAATTTGAAAATATTGTGGCAAAAGGAGAAATTGTTCATTATGAAAAAGTTCTCCTTAGCCACAATGTTTTAAAAAATTACATGCTGCAGAGGCGTAAAAAATCATCTTTGTGCAAAAGGTTAAGGAAGATGGTCAGTGACACATATTCAACTGTTGTTTATATGGAACTGTTCTCTTCTTCAGGTTTTAACCCTTATCCTGCTGTATAAGACTTGTACCCTTTTTGCCATACAAACAATCTGCAGCTGACGACTAAAAACAGCTTGGCAAAACCATGAAAAATCTGTATAAATGAAAATACACATTTATAATTATTGAACAGAATTGAAAACATTCAGTGAAAAGGAGAAATTGCTCATCGTGAGCTATTTCATCTTTTGCCACAATGATTTCTTTAGTTATTTACTTTAGATGGGTCAATATGTGTGCAAGCGGGAAAGGGATAAACAACCTTTTTGCTTTACACAATTCAAGACTACCCTAGCTAATTTTATGCAGTTTAATCTTGGTCTAAATTGCTCACGATTCATTTATCAATATCTAGTATTATAAGTAGTACATAAATGTTTTAGAACTTGTAGAAAAGTAGGGATGATAAAACTAGCTGCAAGGATTTAGTGGATTCTCTCTTTTGACCGCCTTAGTGGTAGAGCATCCGCCTTGGTGTGGGAGGTCATTGGTTAGATCCCCAGATAGTTCATACCAAAGACTTGGTAGTAATGGCTTTGTATCCTTGGTGCTCAAGGTTATGGAGTTAGCATTGCAACTGACTCACTGGGGTCAGAATAAAGGGACCAGTAACTAACTCACTGAGGTCAGGATAAAGGGACCAGTAGTAATTGTAATTACACAGGAAATTCTGTGATATAACTGAAACATTGTTTAAAACACCATACAAATGAACATTAGTCATAAACTTCTACCTCATTTTTAATAATGTTCCCAACGCCGGGCAGTATGGACTGGTCCAGAAGCACATCACACACTTGTCTGTCCTGTTGCTCTGTTACCATGGCAACAGCTCTTTTGAAATTAAAGACCGGAGAGCAAATGTCAACATCGGTGAGATTTTCGTACTTCTCCTTACAAGCAGCAGATGATCTGTGTGGTGAATATAATATTCTAAGTTATTTATCCCCTACCCACATACACATACCCGCATTTGCCACAATATTTTCAAAAAGCCGTCTGCTGCAGAGGCATCAGAAAGCACCTGTATGTGGGAAAGGTTTAACCCTTTCCCTCATACGACAATTCTGCAGCAGACGACTTTTTTATTTTTGAACATATCTTTTGGAAAAATAGAATATCTCTATAATTGAATGGATAACCTATAACTAAAAGTGGAAAACATTGTGACAAAAGGAGAAATTGCTCGTTCTGAGCAATTTCTTCTTTTGTCACTATGTTTTCAAAAAGCCGTCTGCTGCAGAGGCGTCAGAAAGCATCTATATGAGGGAAAGGGTTAAGAGATGTGGTTTAAAGATATTGTAGATGACAATTGACAGACACAGGTTGATCACAATAGCCCACCTTTTTCCTTTTCACCATTCATGATGTAAATATCCGCTGTAGACCTTCACAACTACTTGGTGATAATCTTCAGCAGCAGCTTGGTTGGGGATTTATTAATGACATCACTGCAGGCCTATTAATCCTGTAATACATACAGTTGCCTAGACAGCAAACAATTTTTGAAAGCATTATGACAAATGGAGAAATTGCTCATAATGAGAAATTTCTCCTTTTGACCCAATGTTTTCAACCCTATTAAAAAAGTTAATTTTCACATTTAATCAACGATATTTAAACGTTGTCAGCTGCAGATTTGTTGTTTGTGGGAAGGGTTTAAATGTTTGTTTCAATGTTGTTTCAAATGTTTGTTTCAATGTTATTTTATTCCACTTTCAACAGTTTTCCTGGGTACATTAACCCTTTCCCTCATACGGCAATTCTGCAGCAGACGACTTTAAACGTATTTTGCCAAAAAATAGAAAATCTCCATAATTGAATGGATAATCTATGTCAAAAAGTGGAAAACATTGTGGCAAAAGGAGAAATTGCACGTTTTGTGCAATTTCTTCTTTTGTCACTATGTTTTCAAATAGCCATCTGCTGCAGAGGCGTCAGAAAGCGTCTATATGAGGGAAAGGGTTAATAAGTGATCCTGGAACCATTGCATCAGCCATCCATAGCAACCCTTTGGACTTAGAAACATAACCCTTTACCACATACAGCAAATCTGCAGCAGACGACTCTTAGAGCATCTTTGCAAATTTATGAATTATCTCTATAAATGAAAGTATGATTATTGAATAGCGTGGAGAACATTGTAGGAAATGGAAAAAGGTAGACTATGTGTAATGAATATACCTGATTTGGACAGCTGACTTCTTAAATGACAGAACATCTTTAGACATCTCCAGATTGAAAGAATCTGTTTCTGCATTACCACCAAAGTCATTGTCCACTTTCTGGTTGTTTATGAAGGATTGGCCAGCCATCAGAAAATGTGCCCTGTTTTGTTAAACAAGAGTACCGCAAACGGTACATAATACGCCCGTCAGGAACTTCTTTGTAAGTTTCCTCTTTGTTTTGATATATTGTTTGTTTGTAAAAAGTTAATAAAGTCGTTCAGGAATAAGTTGTTAAAGAATAATGGGAAACTATGAAAAATGCATAACTCATGCAGAAATTGACAAATATTCTAAGTCCAAAAAGGGGCATAACTCATTCAAGAATTGACGAAATCCCAGGAAATATGAACTTGATCTGTGACACTTGATTACAAAGCCATATACATAATTTCAGCTCAATACATCAAAGCATGTAGAAAAAAAGTGCGGAAAACAAATATTCTAAGTCCAAAAAGGGGCATAACTCATTCAAAAATTGACGAAATCCGAGGAAATGTGAACTTGATCTGTAACTCATGATTACAAAGCCATATACATAATTTCAGCTCAATAGATCAAAGCATGTAGAAAAAAAGTGCGGAAAACAAATATTCTAAAAAATATTTTAAGTCCAAAAAGGGGCATAACTCATTCAAAAATTGACGAAATCCCAGGAAATATGAACTTGATCTGTGACACATTACTACAAAGCCTTATACAAAATTTCAGCTCAATAGCTCAAAGTATGTAAGAAAAAATTGCGGAAAACCCGAACGGACGGACGGACATGACGATACCATAATACGGACCGTTTTTAAAAAACGGTTGTATAAAAAAAAAAGGTTAAATAATTAAACTCTAAAGGGTTAACCCTTTCCCTCATACGGCAATTCTGCAGCAGACGACTTTGAACGTATTTTGTCAAAAGATAGAAATCTCCATAATTGAATGGATAACCTATGACAAAAAGTGGAAAACATTGTGGCAAAAGGAGAAATTGTACGTTTTGTGCAATTTCTTCTTTTGTCACTATGTTTTCAAAGAGCTGTCTGCTGCAGAGGCACCAGAAAGCGTCTATATGAGGGAAAGGGTTAAAGAGCATTGAAGGCAATATAGAGTTCACTACTGGTTTTAGGAGGCATAATCACAGATTTCTAACATTTCACCTTGAATCATATATGTCAAACATCTTTCACACATTAAACAAATCTGCAGCAGACAAAATTGAGATCATCTGGAGAGAAGTATGGAAAATTTATGTTATGTAAAAGCATTATTTTACAATATTAAGTTTAACATATTGTGGCAAAAGGTGAAATTGCTCATTATGATCTGTCAGCTGTAGAAGCATCAAAATAGTTATTACTACATGAATATGATTGATGTAGGGGCATCAGACATTTTAACATTTGACCTTGAAACATCAGTTAAACTTAAATGTCTTAACCCTTTCCCACATACAACAAATCTGCAGAAGACAACATGGAAATCAAATGGGAAAAAATATGGAAAATCTAGAAAGTTTCATTACACAAGCAAATTGAAAATATTGTGGCAAAAGGAGAAATTTTGCTCTGCCTCATAATGAGCAATTTCTCCTTTTGCCACAATATTTCAAATGTGTCAGGTGTAGAAGCATCAAAACGGATCTAATGGATGCGAGAAAGGTCTTACCTGAGGCAGATGTCTCCAAAGTACATAAACAGTTCCTTTCCAAGAGTCTGCACATCCTCCAATGACCTCCCAATTAACTGGTGAAACGAGGAGATGCCATTGGAACCCTTCTTTTTCGTTTCCTGAAAGAGATTTTATTATTAATGAGTGGAAGAGTAGTCTCTGCGTACATATCTTTTCCATGTAGATATGATTTTCTACAAGTACACTTATAAAGAACAAAACACAAAATAATTCTTTATGAAACAAACCACTACTTAACCAACGTCTATAAAACGTACAATAGCAGATCTTACTGAACAGTGCCATGTTAGTGATGCAATGTCCATATTTTAATCTACAGATTTTTTTATTATTAAGTTTTGTGTTTCTATATCTGGGAGTTTTTTGATCTGTTGAAAATTCAGAGAATAAGAAAAGATCAGAAATACATAATATGCTTTAAAACCTTCCCCCACATAAAGGCCTTTGCAGCATATAACTTTTGATAAAATGTGATAAAAGGAGAAATGTCTTATGATGAGCAATACTTCTTCTATTTCCATAACATTTTTAGCAACATTTTTTCTATATTTTTTTTAAATATGTTTGCTGCTTATGTGGTGTATGTGGGAAAGGGTTAAATACAAACATTATACACATGTATGATGAAACAATGCAATAACTGTGAAACAAGACCCTTTCCAAAACAAAGCAATAATTGTGGTACCAGACCCTTTCCCAAACAAAGCAATTATTGTATTTCAGACCCTTTCCCAACCCAAGCAATTATTGTATTTCAGACCCTTTCCCAAACAAAGCAATTATTGTATTCAAGACCCTTTTCCAAACAAAGAAATAATTGTAGAACCAGACCCTTTCCCAACTCAAGCAATTATTATGGTACCAGACCCTTTCCCAAACAAAGCAATTATTGTATTTCAGACCCTTTCCCAACCCAAGCAATTATTGTATTTCAGACCCTTTCCCAAACAAAGCAATTATTGTATTCAAGACCCTTTTCCAAACAAAGAAATAATTGTAGAACCAGACCCTTTCCCAACTCAAGCAATTATTATGGTACCAGACCCTTTCCCAACCCAAGCAATTATTGTATTTCAGACCCTTTCCCAAACAAAGCAATTATTGTATTTCAGACCCTTTCCCAAACAAAGCAATTATTGTATTTCAGACCCTTTCCCAACCCAAGCAATTATTGTATTTTAGACCCTTTCCCAACCCAAGCAATTATTGTATTTCAGACCCTTTCCCAAACAAAGCAATTATTGTATTTCAGGCCTTTCCCAAACAAAGTAATTTTTGTGATAACAGACCCTTTCCCAATCCAAGCAACTATTGTGGTACCAGACCCTTTCCCAACCCAAGCAAAAAAGACTGGGTGCACTCTTGAAAATAAAAAATAATCTATCCTATGAATCATGCGCTGCCTGCAAAAATGAATAAAAAGTCAGAAAATAGTCGTACAAAATAAATGCACACAAAGAGACAACTACAAAAAAAAATCCTAGAGTAATGGTTCTTGTGCAATGCACATCTGCAGGTCACAAGCTGTCTACAAACCATGAAAACTATACATTTGAAATTAAGAGAGATATCTCCACAAATGAAAAAAGGGAGATATATTGTTCAGATTCTCCTAGTCACAAGGTACAAATTTAAAATAAAAACAGATCCCTAAGTGTCTTACAGACAGGCATCACAAACATAAAAATTACTCCTTATAACTGCATTTAAACACCTAGCATCAATTAATTAGTGCAACTTATTCAATATGCCTTTTATAAACAAGAGGCCCGAGAGGGCCAGTATCGCTCCACTGCCATCAGCCAAAGCTTTAATCACTAAAGGCATATAAGGCAAAACAGCCCCGCCCCCTGGTGGCCATGTTATTCAACCAATCAAGATTGCTTGAAGGAATTTCCAAAAGGGTCACCAGAGGCACATTTCTACAAAATAATTTGAAAATCAGCCAAACAGTTTTTGAGACGAGTATTTTTTACGTTTTCATTTAAGTCAATAAAAGGGCTAACAGCATTTTCTCGAGATAATCTCCATCTTCACAAAATCTGCTTTTCAAAAACTTAAAAGTAAGAATAGATAAACATCCATACCAATTTTACTAATATTTATTGAGTAGATGCATGTAATAATTGTGTTTGAATCGCAGATGTTTTTGGATAATTGGTGCATCAGTAAAATGTTGGCATTGGTAATCATTACGACAGAATGATTTCCATGAAAAACAACATTAAAAGTAACAATAGATTTAATTGAAATTGATTAAATTTTATAAATATACCATGTACATGTATTTCAAATAATTGTTTCAATGCATGTTCCTCGGTTTCTTATAAAACAATTCTCTGATCCGGAACTCCAACACCAACTGTACAAACGATTCGAAAGGTATTGCCAGTATATGTATAAACAAAAAAAATAGAACTGTGAGTGAACTCACAAAAGGATACCCCCCATCCCACACTATATTGTTAAAGTGAACAACCATTTCCATACAGGGGAATGCATGGAGAAGAACCAATTTTGCATTCCCCTGGAAGGCAGATTAGGCCATATCAAATGTCAATTATCTCCCTTGAAAGATTTCCGATCGGGATAATCCTTCTTCATGCACATCCTCAGGTTGTGTACTACAACTGTGTAAAGTTTCATCAGTATGAGTCCAGCCGTTCAGAAGAAGTTGCGCTTACGAGACCTGTCGCCACATATTGCAATATTGGACCTTATTAAGTAATGGCAATTTTCTCCCTTGAAATATTTCTGACCGGGATAATCCTTCTTCATGCACATCCTCAGGTTGTGTACTGCAACTGTGTTAAGTTTCATCAGTATGGGTCCAGCCGTTCAGGAGGAGTTGCGCTTACAAGACATATGGACAGACGAACGGACAGGGTGATTCCAATATACCCCCAAAAAACTTTGTTTGCGGGGGGTATAATAACACTTGAGACAACAAAAAACCAATGACGCCGTACGTCAGTCACCAAACAGGGCAGTGAACGATTGACTGTTAATAGTTTTAAAAGTTAGTTATACAGGTAAACAAATCAACGGCAAAGCCGGCAATGTTTTCCCTCAATAGGTAATGTGTATGAACTTTGCAAAACTTTGCTCTACCGTCTTTCCAAAAATTGTGTCCAGAGCGGATTCTTCAATGCAGACACGATTCTGCTACGTTTTTATTTGATTGAAAAGAAAATATCGAAACAACTACTAGACTTCTAGAGGAAATAATTAAATATGATAATACATACTTGATAAAGGAACGAGCATAAGTAATTTTATGTGTGATAATTTCTGTTTAATAACACACGTCGTCTACTTCTAAAATGAGTTAAAATAACAACTCGTAAGGGTTTTCTAACTTTCCGGAAGTTACAAATCTAAATTTCTGTAATTATGACGTCGGGACCGTATGACGTCATTCTATTAGCATAACTCAAGTGATGAATAGATAACCAAAAGGAAAACGACAGAAATTATAGGAAAGGTTAGTTTGACTTTTCACAAATGTAGTTCCGTAAATTATGGAATTGTTTTATTTGAATTACTCTATGAAGGGCAAGTTGATTATTTGTTGTCGTCATAATTTCATGGATTTAAAATTTTGGCCATATTTTAAAGTTAAATATAAGCTTAACCTAGATGATGATGATTTTTATTTTCTTTGCTTAGGTCGGTAGGACTCGTAATTGACGTAAATAACTGATCGTGCTGCAAGCAAGGTGGCTAACTGCAGTTCACGGGGAATTATTTACGGATCACAAAAGTTAATCAATGTATACCATGTGGGGAATGTGTACCCGAAATAGGTAGCACCTATACTACTATTATCGTAAGTTTTTGTAACTAAAACATTTATTAAATTTATATCAATTGCCAAACAGTTCACCTTTTCAACAGCGTTTCCGCCCACCTTTTTAACTATTTGCCCTTTCAGACTTGCTTTAATTTTGATGCCTTTCAGCTTGCAACCTGGTCCCTCTACCATAATGGTTTTGTTTGTTTACATAATCTCCCGCCAATTAAACCGGTGGCAGAATAACTTACTACTCGTGAATTTGGGACCAAGCCGATCAATTCATATAATCGGCATTTTCAAATCATTGTTTTTAGGTAGACTATGAGAAATGAATCTTAAATTGTTAATAAAAAAAATGATAGTACAACAGATGCTGAAATAACCGATCATCATTACGTTGGAAAAAGACCCGGTCACAGTAACCTCCCCTGACAGCTCTTTCCTCAGAAGACTTGACATTGGGACAACAACATGTGGAGCAAATCAGTTTACCGGTCTACTCTCTCGTTAAAACGATACCCTGTCGTTAACGGCAATGCAGGTATATGATTGAATTGTGTTTTCGGGGGTTGTAATTCATGAAATTTGAATCAACATTTCCTACACCGGACTAGAACCTTTCTTTTTCCAGTTCCACTACTGCTAAATTGTTATGAATTTTGACCCTTCATCTTTTCTTAATAATACTTAAGACTTCTTCTTCCTACCTGTGATACTCACAAGAGGGGTGGGCAGTAAATAGAGATTTTAAAAAGCTTGCATCCACTATAGAGTTGTTATACACCAACGCCATGGAAGTTCTATGGTTGGTTCTTTAATAATGACAATATATGAACAGAATATAATTTTTGAGTCTGCTGCCTTGTTTTTTAAATTGATTTAACCACAGAAATATATATATTTCTATATAGGTCTCTGATTTAATGCACTGGTCTTTCTTAATTTCTTTCATATATAAATGAAATGTATGTATTCATTCACACATGATTTAAATGTCGCCATGTTCAATGTATTATATTCATATATTGCATCAGCTTATTCGTCTATTTATAGACATGTCACACCTACACTTAGTGGCCGAAATAGAGTTCCCAAAACTTATTTTTCTAATGCAAATCCATCTTTATGTATCTTGCCATATTTCCAAGAGATAATATTCGTGAAAAATTCCATACTTAGCGAGGTATGGTAGATCTTTCAAATCATATCTAATAATATGAGTAAAGGTGCTACCTATTTCGGGTAAACATTTATTATACGTTGTGATCGGTGAATAATTCCCCGCGAACTGCAGTTAGCCCCTTGCTTACGAGTCCTACCGACCTAAGCATAAAGTACTTCAAATAAAACGATTCCATAATTCACAGAACTACATTTGTGACAAGTCAAACTAACGTTTCCTATAATTTCTGTCGTTTTCCTTTTGGTTCATTTAGTTTAAACTTATTTATTTTACATCGATTGTGAAACAAAAACAATCTTTCAGCTTATATTAATCACGCTCGATGTCTGCTTCCTGGAGACTTAACCAGTACTCACGCCGTTTGTGTGAAAAAATCCCAAAGTCAGGAACCGCTCATCACGGGACTCGAACGAGGGACCTTTGATACAAGAGGCCGACACTCTACCTCTTCACCACTAATAGAATGACGTCATATTACAGGAATTTGGATTTATAACTTCCGGAAAGTCAAAAAACCCTTATGAGTTGTTATTTGAACTCGTTTTAGAAATAGACGACGAGTGTTATTAAACGGAAATTATCACACATAAAATTACTTGTGCTCGTTCCTTTATCGAGTACGTATTATCATATTTAATTATTTTCTCTAGAATTTTTTTTTGTTTCGATATTTTCTTTTCATCCAATCAAAATGTAGCACTATAGCAGAATCGTGACTGCATCGAAAAAAAATCCATTCTGGACACAATTTTTGGAAAGACGGTATAGCAAAATTTTGCAAAGTTCATACACATTACCTATTGACAGGAAACATCATCGCCGGCTTTGCCGTCGATTTGTTTACCCGTACAAAGATTTGAATCATCGTGAAATCTTGCATTCTATCGTGTGTACGGCGAGAGTATCACAAAGCATAATTCTTGTCCTTCACGCGCGTCTGACGACCCGATTACTCGATCAGCATACATTAATTAACATTGATGATAAAAGAATGATGACTATTTTATAAAGATATTTATAAGCGTAGTCTTATTTGTCCCATTTATATTTATATTTCTTTGACAATTATCGCATTTTTCACAGATATAATATAATTTTGAACAACATCCTTGAGTTTAAATTGTGTAATTATAAAACAGGAAAACACAGTAATGTCCACTTATGGATAATGCATAATTAATGAGTAACTATAATTTTTCCGTCATGGATGTTACAGTTAAAAAATCATGAATGGAGCAAAGCTGAAATCACAGCAAGAAATGAGATAAAGGGATATCAAAGTTACTCTACACAACCTTAATCAGCGGGTGGTATTAAACCGCAGACACGATTAGTTGATAAATCAGTTACATGACTAACACATCTCGCAATATCCGCGAGATTTTACCAAGATTTGTTCTTTGTGAAGCCAGAGTATCCTATCTCTGTATTTATATGTCTCTATTTCAGGTGTAAATACTTTGTAAATGTGTGGAGTTGTAAGTTTTCAAATGGAAAAACGAACATACTTTATGAAGAATGCCATCTTCCAAAATTTATATCAACGTTGAAAACTGATTGCATTAACAAATTGTCAGTCAATTTAAACCAATGCTTTCTTCAAGCATTCTTAGCTGGTCTGTTTTTCGAACAATACATATGTCTATGTCAAGTCACATAACTCTGGCTTTAATAATTAATCAGTGATGCCCCTTTTTTTGATTTTTCAGGAAAAAAAGCAGACAAGCATTGCTGTTCGCTTGCAGTACTCTTGTTCTTACTTATAGTATATATTTCATAAAACTGCATTCAACATTCACCATTCACATCTTCAGGTCATTTTTAACTAAAAAAGCAAAATACATAAAACTCAATGAGAAAATGCATTTTGGGAGCTCAATTTAAACCAGTTAGTGTACTGTAGGGGTATCTACCCAATTTACCTTTGTATAAATTTATAACTTTGAGCATTGAACTTTTTTGTGTTTTTGTTATCTTTGTTTTCAAATAAAGAACTGTCAACTCTTATCATTATTATTTAAATGGTCAACTGATAGCACAAACAGTCTTTGTAAATTCCTGTTCAACATTGACAAGTTGATGTTTGTTCTGTTTCAGCTGTACAGATATGCAGATGTTTATCTGGCTCCAAGATATGTCAATCATCAACCAGTGGGAATGGCCAGCATGGTCAGCAATCTTTTACACACCATTCCAGATCTCATTTAACAACCATCCTGGCTGGACTCGGGATAACTCTTACTGGATACAAGGTATAACTATCATTCCCTTTCCTTTAACCCTTTCCTACATGCAACAAGTCAGCAGAAGACAACTTTGAAATTTCGTGGAAAAGTTATGGAAAATCTCTATAGGGGAAAGTTTAATTATTAAAGAGAGCTGAAAACCTTGTGACAAAAGAAGGAATTGTTCATTTTGAGCAATTACACCTTTGGCACAACATTTTCAAGTCTTCTGCTTCAGAGGCATCAAAATGTGTCTTCATTTGGGAAAAAGGTTAATATATTTATAAAGAAAAAATTTGATAATGTAAGAATAAAAAATATTTCAGTATTACGCACATTTTTAGCTAGACTATTCGAAGAATATGAGAGCTATTACAGTCACTTGTGCGTCGGCATCGCAACTTTGGTTAAAGTTCTGCATGCAAGGTTTTCTCTCACAAACCACAGCTGCTATTGGTTTGAAACTTCACACACTTATTGGACATCATCAAATGACCTTGCAGGACAAGTCCCAAAACTCTACATCAGATTTTGACACAATTATGCCCCTTTTTGGACTTAGAATTTTTTTGCATGCAAGGCTTTTTCTCACAGACCACATTAGATTTTGACACCATTTATGACCAAAAAATTCTGGTGAAAGTTTTGTGTGCAACTACATTAATTGTCAATATCTTAGTAATTACTTTATGCATTGCATTGAAACTTGATACAACCCTTCCCAATCATCACACCTATGTAAACAATCAAGTATGATAACACTATCCAACATATAGTGCAAATTATGGCCCTTTTTGTCTCGCTCACGATAGTGGAGTGAGACATAGCAGTCACTTTTCCGGCGACGGCTATATCTCGGCAACCCCTGCTTGAATTTTCAGGGTCAAGGTCATAATTGTGCAGAACTCGACCTTTGTTAGGTAACTTAACCTCAAAACTTAACCTTTCTTATATCTCAGCAACCTCTGCTTGAATATTTCTGAAACTTTGTCAGATGTATTGTTTGGTCATGGGACATCTGTCAACGTCAACATTTTCAGGGTCAAGGTCATAATTGTGCAGAACTTGACCTTTGTTAGGTAACTTACCCTCAAAACTTAACCTTTCTTATATCTCAGCAACCTCTGCTTGAATTTTTCTGAAACTTTGTCAGATGTATTGTTTGGTCATGGGACATCTGTCAAGATCATAATTTTCAGGGTCAAGGTCATAATTGTTCAGAACTTGACCCTTTCTTATATCTCAGCAACCCCTGCTGGATTTTTTTCTGAAACTTTGTCAGATGTATTGTTTGGTCATGGGACATCCATCAACGTCAAAATGTTCAGGGTCAAGGTCATACTTGTGCAGAACTTGACCTTTGTTAGGTAACTTAACCTCAAAACTTAAAACTTTCTTATATCTCAGCAACCCCTGCTGGAATTGTTCTGAAACTTTGTCAGATGTATTGTTTGGTCATGAGACATCCATCAACGTCAAAATGTTCAGGGTTAAGGTCATAATTGTGCAGAACTTGACCTTTGTTAGATAACTTAACCTCAAAACTTAACCTTTCTTATATCTCAGCAACCTTTGCTGGAATTTTTCTGAAACTTTGTCAGATGTATTGTTTGGTCATGGGACATCCGTGTCAACATCAACATTTTCAGGGTCGAGGTCATAATTGTGCAGAACTTGACCTTTGTTAGGTAACTTAATCTCAAAACTTCAACTTTCTTATATCTCAGAAACCCCTGCTGGAATTTTTCTGAAACTTTGTCATGATACATCCGTCAACTGCATAGTGATTGCAATTATTTACAATTTAATGTAGTTTTATTGATCACTCTTTACTTCATGTGTGAATAAATATATTAAGATATATACACATGTAGTGAGTTTATTATTTATCATGACATGTTGATAACAATGCATTGACAGACACTTACTTTTTCACATTTTATCAACTTTACTTTCTTTTTGCATAGTGATATCATTTAATATCTGATTTTCTTAGAAGGGCGAGACACCCTCAGCCCGAGGTCTTGTTTTACTTAGAAATTCTGGTTAAAGTTTTGCGTGCAACTACATTAAGAGTCCAGATCTCCGTATTTACTTGATGCATTGCATTGAAACTTTATACAACCCTTCCAAACCATCACACCTATGTAGATTATCATCTTAGATATTTTTATCCTGCATTTAATGCAAGTTATAGCCCTTTTTTGTCTTAGAAATTCTGGTTAAAGTTTTGCGTGCAACGACATTAAGAGTCCATATCCTAGTAACTACTTGATGCATTGCATTGAAACTTTATAGACCCATTTCTAACCATCACACCTATATAAACAATCAAGTTTGATAACTCTTCCAGCATATAATGCAAATTATGGCCCTTCTTTAACTTAGAAATTCTGGTTAAAGTGTTGCATGCAAGGTACTTTCATGGATATATTTCAGTAACCACTACTGATATTGACTTGAAACTTCATTCATGTCTTCAGGGGTGTCAGACAGTCAAGTTAGATAACTCTTGTATGAATTTAGTACAAATTATGACCCTTGTTTGACTTTGAAAATTTGGTTAAAATTTTGCATGCATGGCACTATCATGCAAGTATCACAGTAAGCACTCAGGGATTGATTTAAAACTTCAATATAGTCTTTAAAGGTATCAAATAAACAGGTAAGGTAACTCCTGACTGAATTTATTGTGTCACCTGCCTAGCATGGTAGGCACTTAGGGATTACTTTTTTTTTTGTCCGGCGTCTGTCGTCACACTTTTTCGTCATGTTTTCAAATAACTTTTTTTCTACTTAAAGGATTGGATTGAAACTTCTGACAAATGTTTATATCAATCTTTGTGATGGGTTCACAAAAGGGGGATAATCCAAATATTTGTATATCAGAGTTATTGCCCCTTTTCTGTTCTGGTGACACATGTGCTCCGGGGAGCACTCCATTCTAGTTATAAATTATTATACCCCCAAAAAACAAAGTTTTGGGGGGGTATATAGGAGTCACTGTGTCGGTCGGTCGGTCGGTCGGTCGGAAGCCATATTTTGTCCGGACCATATCTTAACAATGCAACATAGGATTTGAACGAAACTTCATAGGATGATACAACACATTGAGAGGAAGTGCGGTGTACAGGAACCATAACTCTATTTTATCTAAATACAGTGTTATTGCCCTTTGTTACTTTTTCTTGTCCGGAGAATTACTTAATAACTAACAGGTGGAATCTAATAAAACTGCATACAATGGTAGAGCATAATCAGAGGAAGTGCAGTGTCTAAGAACCATAACTCTAATTTACATAATTACAGAGTTATTGCCCTTTGTTACTTTTTTCTTGTCCGGAGAATAACTTAATAACTAACAGATGGAATATAATAAAACTGCATACAATGGTAGAGCATAATGAGAGGAAGTGCAGTGTACAAGAACCATAACTCTAATTTACATTATTACAGAGTTATTGCCCTTTGTTACTTTTTCTTATTCGTAGAGTCTTGTCCAGAGCATAACTTTAAAACAAATTGTTGGAATTTAATAAAACTTCATAGGATGATACAACACATTGAGAGGAAGTGCGGTGTACAGGAACCATAACTCTATTTAATCTAAATACAGAGTTATTGCCCTTTGTTACTTTTTCTTGTCCGGAGAATTACTTAATAACTAACAGATGGAATATAATAAAACTGCATACAATGGTAGAGCATAATCAGAGGAAGTGCAGTGTACAAGAACCATAACTCTAATTTACATAATTACAGAGTTATTGCCCTTTGTTACTTTTTCTTATTCGTAGAGTCTTGTCCAGAACATAACTTTAAAACAAATTGTTGGAATTTAATAAAACTTCATAGGATGATACAACACATTGAGAGGAAGTGCGGTGTATTTTGTTGGTCGGTCGGAAGCCATATTTTGAGTCAAGGTGCTGTTTTGGGGGTATTTATCATCTTCAGTGATAGTTCTAGTTGCCCTTGTTGAAGTTAGAAATTTGGGTTAAAGTTTTGCATGCAAGGCCTTTTCTCACAAACATCAAATGCTATTCAAACAAGACTTATCCAACCTGATTTATAGTACGAGCCACTATCTCAGTAACAACTGTTGACTATTATTATAGTATCAAATGGCCAAATAGTGAAGCTGCAGAATGCTGTCTTGCGACAGCTCTTCAATCTTAACCCTTTCCCTCATACGACAATTCTGCAGCAAACGACTTTGAACATATTTTGTCAGATAATGGAAAATCTCTATAATTGAATGGATACCCTATGACTAAAAGTGGAAAACATTGTGACAAAAGGAAAAATTGCATGTTTTGTGCAATTTCTTCTTTTGTTACTATGTTTTCAAAAAGCCATCTGCTGCAGAGGAGTCAGAAAGCGTCTATATGAGGGAAAGGGTTAAGGCAGTGACACAAAACATGATAATTACATGCAGGGAAAACAAGTTTCCACTTGACATGTGTATATTAAACCTGTGTAAACCCAATATTAACTTAAGATTGA
This sequence comes from Serripes groenlandicus, assembly GCA_031761405.1. Taxonomy (NCBI): domain Eukaryota; kingdom Metazoa; phylum Mollusca; class Bivalvia; order Cardiida; family Cardiidae; genus Serripes; species Serripes groenlandicus. The sequence continues at coordinate 49,793,703 of JASEVX010000006.1, forward strand.
TTGAGTGAACCTGTTTTACTCTTCCTTATCTAGGCATGATATGACTCAACACTTTCCCTCATACGATAATTCTGCAGCAGACGACTTTGAACATATTTTGTTAAAAAATAGAAAATCTCCATAATTGAATGGAATACCTATGACTAAATGTGAAAAAACATTGTGGCAAAAGGAGAAATTACTGGTTTTGAGCAATTTCTTCTTTTGTCACTATGTTTTCAAAAAGCTGTCTGCTGCAGAGGCATCAGAAAGTGTCTATATGAGGGAAAGGGTTAATAAAATGGAGATCTTGATAGTTTAGCTTTGTACTCATGAAACAACAATACAAATTCTTTGCAGATTGTAAAGGGAAATCTGGTGGTGCATGCAGCAGAGAGTGAAACTAAAGATCAAATTGTTGAAAATGTAGAAACCACAAAATCAAAAGGTAGGAGCGATCTTCCCAGATTTAAATTGATTTATTGTCAGGAGTTTAACACAGTTTTCAAATATTTTGAACTAGTTTAGCTTGTTATGTCTCTGTCTGTGCATGTGTTAACTTTTGGCTTCAAATGAATTATCTTCTTTAATCACTTTTAGAATGTCCTTGTCTATTTTGGCTAACTTGTCTATTTTGGAAGGTATCCAGTTACTTTGGAAGGATGTTGTGTGGAATACAGGTATGGGAAAGCCAGGTAACACATGTAATATGAACTGGCCACCATAATATATCTGAAATACTGTTTAAGGCAGATGATGCTGTTTTGCCTTAAATGGCCAGTGAAAACTTTAAAAATCTTCTCCGCAAAATATATTAGCCAGAGTTTAAGATTGTTTTATAGGAATAATAAATAACTCAACTCTGTTTTACACTTTATGCCTGTGGTAACAACAATAAAAAAAAAATTCTCCTCGGATCATCATGGTCCCGGAGTATATTTTATATTATTGCATAGTTTGACTACTACCAGTGAAAACTTGGTAAATATTCTTATCAAAAAAGAGCTGTCTGATTTTCAAATTGTTTCACAAAATTGATATCAGGGTGACCCTGACTCAATTTCTGAATCCCAACAGATAATGGAATAGCTGTTTTTCCTTATATATCAACAGTGTGTAAAAAATATCTCCTGGTGACTTCTATCAGGGTGTTTAACCCTTTCCCTCATACGACAATTCTGCAGCAGACGACTTTTAACGTTTTTTGTCAAAACATAGAATATCTCCATAATTGAATGGATAACCTATGACAAAAAGTGGAAAACATTGTGGCAAAAGGAGAAATTGCACGTTTTGTGCAATTTCTTCTTTTGTCACTATGTTTTCAAAAAGCCGTCTGCTGCAGAGGCGTCCGAAAGCGTTTATATGAGGGAAAGGGTTAAGTTATATTGATTTGATAAAAGTCATAGGCAAGAGAGGGTAGATTTACTTTGCCTGATAGAAGTGGATGGATCCTGGCCCTCTTGGACCTTTTGTTCAGTTAAAACATGATGGCCACCAGTTCATGTAAGTTAGCCCTTTCCCTCATACGACAATTCTGCAGCAGACGACTTTGAACATATTTTGTCAAAATATAGAAAAAATCTCCATAATTGAATGGATAACCTATGACTAAAAGTGTGACCAAAGGAGAAATTGCACGTTTTGTGCAATTTCTTCTTTTGTTACTATGTTTTCAAAAAGCTGTCTGCTGCAGAGGCTTCAGCAAGCGTCTATATGAGGGAAAGTGTTAACAATGTGTTTCCCGACTTTCTCGCGCCGGTACTCCACACAACATTCATCCCAGGCGACTGGCTATCTTCCCAAATAGACTATCATTAGGTGATTGATGAAAAGGCAAGTGATTATCTTATCAGAAAGAATCAATGACCGAGCATTGAACCCTGATTCACAGCTATGTGGTATGACTGAGCTACAGCGGCTTGACCTGAAAATTAAAAAAAGCTTTATTTTTCAAATTGTCTATTTTAAAATGTCTCTCAACAACCACTGTGGTGTAGTGGTTAGTAAATAAAGCACTGGCTAGGTCATGTCCAAGTACTATTGGCAGGAAGTTTAATACTCCTGAAGAACAAGGAAGTTCCTCACCACTTTGATATAACTGAAATATCAAAATGTAATGTTGAAAGGTGCATTAAACACTTATAAAAAACAATTGAATATTTCTCTAGATAAAAACAAAAGTATATGTAGAATTCTTGCTCATTTCATCATGGACTTTTAAAAGATTTTTGAAAAAATCTGCAGTCAACTCAGAGTTATCCCTTTCTCACAAACAGCAAATCAACAACAGATGTAGCAGATATCTAGGCAAATATATGGAAAATCTCCTAAACATAAGTATAAATAAATAAATACTGAATAGAGTTAAAAAACATTGTTGCAACAGGAGAAATCAGAAATTGTTTAGTACAAGTAATTTCTCCTTTTGACAACTTCTTTTAAAAGAATGTCTACTGCAGATGCGTTAAAACTCAACTTAAAAGGCATCTGTATGTGGGAAAGGTTTAATTATAGCTATTTTGTTTTAACAATGACAGATGAGAAACCGGAAATAGACTGGTCCAAGGTGCCAAAAGTTCCCAAACATGTGACCTACTTGTTAATAGGAGGAGGTGTAGCCTCGTTAGAGGCCTTTATAGCAATAAAAACAAAAGATATGAATGCAAAGGTAATTGGGAAAATTATTTTTTGATATCCCTGATAAATTGAACTCCTAATTGAGATTTCTTTTACCCTTTCCATGATATGCTTTTGAAATGATAACAAAGTGGTCATAATGCAACATCTTGTAAATTGGACGTTTGATTTTGAATGAGTTGAAAACATTGTGGTAGAATTTTTTAGCTGAACTGAGCAGAAAGTCTTCTAGTGAGCTATTGAGATCACTCACCGTCCTTCTTGTGTCTGTCGTCTAAAATTTCACACACATGTTCCCTAAGTAGCCCTCATTTTAAATTGTTCAAACTGCTCCATTCTAGACCTAAAGAGCTAAAATAGTAAAATCTTTAAAACATTGTCTCTCTAAAGTTACTGGCCAAATGCTCTTAAGCTTACCTTGGATAAAAAAAAATAGAATGATTCTGCTCCGCTGTGATCATTCAGTGGTTTTATTTATCCTTATTATGTCTTTACATTTAAAATTAAGAATCTCATTCTAAGTTTGATATTCAATTTCATTGTGCATTTTGAAATCTTGAAAGAAAATATGAATATTAATAGACTAACTATCTGATATTGGATTCCAAACAAATATTATTCAATATTTGAAAAAGAAGCCCAATATTTTGGCTTCTATTTAAAATGATGGTGTTACCATTATGGTCCTCTTGCTTTACTTTTTCAGGTATTAATGATCGGAGATGAGCCTTATAAACCATATATTAGACCTCCTCTGTCAAAAAGTTTTTGGTTTGATAAAAATAAAGAAAACTATAAAAGTAAAAAGTATACAAGTTTATTAGGAAATGATAAAAGGTTTGATATGCTTTTATTTATAGCCTGTATTAACCCCACATACAACAAAACTGCAGCTAACAACTTCTAAAAGGCAAAAAACTGAAATTCTCAATTGTGAATTATTAGATTAAGTTGAAAACATTGTGGCAAAAGGAGAATTTACTTATTATGAGCAATTTCTTCTTTTGCCACATTGTTTTCAAAAGTCTTCTGCTGCAGATGCGTCAAAATTCATCTGCAAGTGGGAAAGGGTTTAAAGGTGCTGAATTGTTGAAACTTCTGCAAATATTGCTTATAGTAACAAGAATGTAAGAAAAAGATAGTTCTAAACTTTTTTGGCAGTAAATGTTAAAAAACTGTCAATTGAAAGTTATTTTGCCACATTGTTTTCAAAAGTCTTCTGTTGCAGATGAGTCAAAATTCATCTGCAAGTGGGAAAGGGTTTAAAGGTGCTGAATTGTTGAAACTTCTGCAAATATTGCTTATAGTAACAAGAATGTAAGAAAAAGGTAGTTCTAAACTTTTTTGGCAGTAAATGTTAAAAAACTGTCAATTGAAAGTTATGAAAATGTACAATATTTGGCTTACTCAGTATGTCTACCCAGTACAGTGAAGCATAAACGATCCATATCTAGATGTTAATGGAAAATGAAATAAGTACTCTAATTTTATCCAAGAATTTTGATTATAATTTTTCAAGACAACTTTTGAACAGTTTTAAAACTTGACTATAAGATTTATTTTCTGAAGTTTAGCTTTTTTAAAACTGTAAATTAATTGTTGTTTCTTCATTTTGTCTGTCCTTTATATAAGAAGAATTTTGTGTTGCCCTTTTGCAGGGTCCCCCTTATAGGATCACTCCTTTTGTCTTTGTCTGTATGTCATGCTTTGACTTACCAGTATAGCCCTTTCCCACATATTGATGCTTGCTGGAGCCTCTGCAGGAGACAACTTTTGAAAACATTGTGACCAAAGGAAAACTTGCTCATAATGAGCAATTCCTCCCTGTACTCTAACTTTGATGTTTTCAAAGACGTCTGCTGCAGATTTGTGGTCAGCTCAAAATTGTATATAAGACAGAGCAGAAAGTATGATGGCAAAAAGAGAATTGCTCTTTCAAACATTTGTTTCTTTTTCCACAATGTAAGTTTTGATTGCATATATATTTGTGCTGATAGAAGTTTAATCTCCACTTCATTTTGCAATAATATCTGTATTATTGTGCATCAAACATGCTGTCATATGCTATATTTGTAGGTTGCTTCATTTCTGTTAACAAAGTTTTTTTCTTTTTCTTTTTCATACAGTGTATTTCTATATGAAGGTTTATACATTGATCCACAAAAGTTACCTTATTCAGAAAAGGGTGGATTAGCATGGCTTCAAGGAAAGGTAGGTCATTTACTGGAAGTTATGCTTTTTGACCTTGCTGTGCTTATTATGCCTCCCCCATGTAATGAGGGAGTGATATATTGTTTTTAGCTCGACTATTCGAAGAATATGAGAGCTATACTACTCACCCTGGCGTCGGCGTCCACGTCACAGCTTGGTTAAGGTTAAGGTTTTGCATGCAAGTACTTAAATACTACATGTATTGAAACTTTTTACAACCCTACCCAACTATCACACCACTGTAGATAACTCTATCCTGCATTTTATGCAGGATATGGCCCTTTTTACTTCGAAATTCTGGTTAAAGTTTTGCGTGCAACTAAATCAAGAGTCCATATCTCAATATTTACTTGATGCATTGCATTTTAACTTTCTGCAACCCTACCCAACTATAACACCTGTGTAGATTATCAAGTTAGATAACTCTATCCTGCATTTTATGCAAGTTATGGCCCTTTTTGTGTCACCCTGCGTAGCATGTTTTTTTTTGTCCGGCGTCTGTCTGTCCGTCCGTCCGTCCGTTTGTCTGTCCATCATCCCTTTTTCGTCACACTTTTTTGTCACACTTTCAATGAGCAGGTGCAGGTGACACACGTGCTCCGCGGAGCACTCCATTCTAGTTTTACTTAAAATTCTGGTTAAAGTTTTGCGTGCAACTAAATTAAGAGTCCATATCTCAGTATTTACTTGATGCATTGCATTGAAACTTTCTACAACCCTACCCAACTATCACATCTGTGTATATTATCAAGTTGATAAATCTATCCTGCATTTTATGCAAAATATGGCCCTTTTTACTTAGATATTCTGGTTAAAGTTTTGCGTCCAACTAAATTAAGAGTCCATATCTCAGTATTTACTTGATGCATTGCATTGAAACTTTATACAACCCTACCCAACTATCACACTTATGTAGATTATCAAGTGAGATGACTTTATCTTGCATTTTATGCAAGTATGGCCCTTTTTTTTTTCTTAGATATTCTGGTTAAAGTTTTGCGTGCAACTACATTAAAAGACCATCTCTTAGTAACTACTTGATGCATTGCATTGCAACTTAATACAACCCTTCCCAACCATCACACCTATGTAAAAAAGCAAGTATGATAACTCTATCCAGTATATTTTGCAATTTATGGCACTTTTTTTAACTAGAAATTTGGTTAAAGTTTTGCATGCAAAAGAGTCGATATCCTAGTATTTACTTGATGCATTGCTTTGAAACTTTATACAGCCCTTCCCAACTATCACACCTTTGTTGATTTTCAAGGTAAATAACTCTATCCTGCATTTTATGCAAGCTATGGCCCTTTTTGGACTTAAAAATTTTGGTTAAAGTTTTGCATGCAACTACATTAAGAGACCATATCTTAGTAACTACTTCATGCATTGCATTAAAACTGTATACAGCCCTTTCCAACTATCACACCTATGTAAACAATCAAGCCCTTTTTATGCCTTGTGACATGACCTTTCTGTCAGTACCAACATTTTTGACCTTGCGACCTTGACCTTTGACCTAGATGTTGCCATTCGGGGGCATCAGTGTTTCACAAACACATCTTGTTGGACTTAGAAATTCTAACACAACCAATTAAGATAACTCTATCCTACATATGGTGCAAATTGTTGCCCCTTTTTTACCTAGAAATTATGGTTAAAGGTTTGCATGCAACTTCAATAAGAGTTCATATCTTAGTAACTACTTCATGCATTCCATTGAAAAGTTATACAACCCATCCCAACCATCACACCTATAAAAATAATCCAGTTATATAACTGTTTCCTGCATATAATGCAAATTAGCGGCTGAATAATCAAGCGCCCTGTCCACCGTTTTTAGCTCGCCAGTACGAAGTACAGGAGAGCTTATGTGTTACCCCCGGCGTCGGCACCGTCGGCACCGTCGGCACCGTCGGCACCGTCGGCGGTGGCGTAGACACCTAGGTTTAAGGTTTGTGTTTAAGGTTTTAATTTGGGTTTTAAGGGTTTATACCTTTAGGAACCATTTGTCATCCATCTACGCACACCACTACACCCGTCCTGACCCTGGGTGAAGGTCAAGATCATTTCTACTTGGTTCTACTTGGTTCAGTTACAAGGTTTAAGGTTTGCGTTTAACGTTTAACATATCACTCTGCATTCACTATTATGACATTGATTGCTTTCATATTTAGTTTATACATTTAGGAACTATTGGTCATCCATCTACGCACACCACTACACCCGTTCTGACCCTGGGTCAAGGTCAATGTCATTTCTACTTGGTTCAGTTACAAGGTTTAAGGTTTGCGTTTAACGTTTAACATATCACTCTGCAGTCACTATTATGACATTGATTGCTTTCATATTTAGTTTATACATTTAGGAACTATTGGTCATCCATCTGCGCACACCACTACACCCGTCCTGCACCTGGGTCAAGGTCAAGGTCATTTCTACTTGGTTCAGTTACAAGGTTTAAGGTTTGCGTTTAACGTTTAACATATCACTGCATTCACTATTATGACATTGATTGCTTTCATATTTAGTTTATACATTTAGGAACTATTGGTCCATCTACGCACCCCACTACACCCGTCCTGACCCTGGGTCAAGGTCAAGTTATATCAGAGTTATTGCCCCTTTTCTGTCAAAAAATCTAACTTTTTCGTCACGTTTTCAAATAACTTTTTTTCTACTCAAAGGATTAGATTGAAACTTCTGACAAATGTTTATATCAATGTGTGTGATTGGTTCACAAAAGGGGGATAATCCAAATAATTTTATATCAGAGTTATTGCCCCTTTTCTGTCAAAAAATTAAATTTTCAAATAACTTTTTTTCTACCCGAAGGATTGGATTGAAACTTCTGACAAATGTTACTTTTTTTTTTATTCGACGTCTGTCTGTCTATTTTTTTTTTTATCCGGCGTCTGTCTGTCTGTCTGTCCGTCACACTTTTTTCGTCACGTTTTCAAATAACTTTTGTTCTACTCAAAGGATTAGATTGAAACTTCTGACAAATGTTTTTATCAATGTGTGTGATTGGTTCACAAAAGGGCGATAATCCAAATAATTTTATATCAGAGTTATTGCCCCTTTTCTGTCAAAAATTTAAATTTTCAAATAACTTTTGTTCTACTCAAAGGATTAGATTGAAACTTCTGACAAATGTTTTTATCAATGTGTGTGATTGTATCACAAAAGGGCGATAATCCAAATAATTTTATATCAGAGTTATTGCCCCTTTTCTGTCAAAAATTTAAATTTTCAAATAACTTTTTTTCTACTCGAAGGATTGGATTGAAACTTCTGACAAATGTTTATATCAATGTGTATGATGGGTTCACAAAAAGGGGGATAATCCAAATATTTTTATATCAGAGTTATTGGCCCTTTTCTGTCAAAAATTTAATCTACTCAAAGGATTGGATTGAAACTTCTGACAAATGTTTATATCAATGTGTATGATGGGTTCACAAAAGGGGGATAATCCAAATATTTTTATATCAGAGTTATTGCCCCTTTTCTGTCAAATATTCAAATTACTTTTTTTCTGCTCAAAGGATTGAATTGAAACTTCTGACAAATGTTTATATCAATTTTTGTGATGGGTTCACAAAAGGGGGATAATCCAAATATTTTTTATATCAGAGTTATTGCCCCTTTTCTATCAAAAATTAAAATTTCCTGACAAGGCGCTGGCAGGTGACACACGTGCTCCGGGGAGCACTCTATTCTAGTTGAACTTAGAATTTTTGTCAAAAGTATTGAAAAGGTGTATTATCTTGCAATAGGTGATACTGTGCGACTTTACCTAATACTTTAACTGTTCTGAAGTAGGCCCTGATATACGATGGCCCTGATAGGCGAGCTATATTGTCCTCCGACAACTCTTGTTCTTCTTTATAACTTTTAAATTAACTTGCCACAAATGTTCACTTTATTTAGACAATGTGCAGAGTGCATGTTTCTGTCAGCTCATTTTAAGATCAATTTCAAAGATCATTTGACATTATTTAATGCGCATGCATGTTTCTGTTATAGTCATTTTTATGAAACATCAGTACTACAATAACTGACTACATGCCATGGGGGAAAAATATGTTTTCATTGGTGTCTATATGTGGGAATATGTTTAAAAAACAACCAATTGCAAACAAATAGTTATGAGCTGCATCAGGGAAAATGGGGTCTTGTTGCATATTGAAGTGAAACCCATGGGGGTATGGCTACATTTCTAGATTTTCTTGATAACTTAAATTCATAGCCCATATAAAGGTAGTTACACACTGATCACTGTTTGTTTGCGCACATACAGAGGATCACCCGAGTCTTGGCAGTTTGAAGATGAAACAAGACAACTTTGTGTCTAATGTGGCTCAAATGAAACCAACAGAACCCTTTCCCACTTGCAGATGCATTTGCAGCAGAAAACACTGTGGCAAAAGGAGAAATTGTTCATTATGTGTAATTTATCCTTTTGCCACAATGTTTTATACTTTATTCATTAATAATGCTTTCATTTCCCATATTTTTGCCAACCAACATTCAAAGTCGTCTGCTACAAATATATTCTATGTGGGAGAGGTTTAACTAGCAAACAATTTTTAAAAAAAATAAGAAAATGAAAAAAAAAATCAAGATTAACTAATGGTTTATATTTGAATTGTAAGCAATTTTCTTGAAGGTTGCTTCAGTTTTGTGATCAAGTGCCAATCGAGGAGGGGGATCATGCTAATTCTTACACTGTTTTGAATATTCCCCCCTACATTTGTATAGAAAGGGGGAATTTTTAATATAGACAGGAAAAATGCTTTGTTCATAAAATCATTTTTTCCGATAAAATTCACCCCTTGTTTTCGAATCCTAGATTGGACACTGTTGTCGTGCATCTCATTGTAAAATCTTTTATGCTTCAGGTTGAAAAATTAGATTCTACAGCTAAAACTGTAACATTAGCTGATGGGACTGTTATATCGTTTGACAAATGTCTCATAGCCACAGGTAAGTTCATTATAGGAGATAATGAGAGAGAATTTAAAGAATATGATGGCAGGAGACATGCTCTTCTGCTGACTTGACATCCTAAATTATGCAAGAAACAATATGTGGATGAACTGAAATGTGAATTCAAACCCGGAATCAAAGAACATCCTCTGACATTCATTAACATAGGAATACACTCATTGCCAACCATTTCAATCTAGTTTCACACACTGCTGAGCACGTACAATACGAGAAATTATTGACATTTTATGCTACGGCCCTTTAGAAGACTTTAGCACCAATACTACACACTAAAGGGAGAATTATTGGATCTGTCAAATGATCGCAAATCTGGGGAATCCGCTGTGGTCGAGTGGTTAGCGTCGGGGATTTCAAAACCGGGTGTCCCGGGTTTGATCCCCAGTCACGGCACCTCGGTCATGGTGGAGTGCCCTTGGGCAACGCACATTTTCTAGCCTAGTACTGGCTTGTTTACCCAGGGATCATGAATAAGTGAACTGTCGCCGTGATATAAGAAATAATGTTGAAAGCGGTGTAAAACCCCAATAAATAAATAAAATAAATAACTGATCGCAAATGTTGTTTGCAAATGTTCTATAAAGTCTTGCATTGCAGCAAATGTGAATGTTTTTTAAAAGTGTATAAAGCAGCATATGAGTCTTCAAATTAATTGGATATAGTCTTACTTATCATTTGAATAAGCGTCATTTGTCTTCGACAAATTAAAGAGCAGCCAGTTGCTTGGAAAGAGTACTCATTATAACAAAGTTTGAATAGGGTATTTTGGAGTCGCCCTGTGGTTGGTCGGTTGGTCCTTTGCAATTTTCCTAATCCGGAGCATAACTTGAAAAGAAATAGATGGAATTTAATTAAACTTCATACGATGATAGAACATACTAAGAGGAAGTTCTGTGAGCAGAAACCATAACTTTATTTTCCTGATTATAGAGTTATTACCCTTTGTTAATTTTTCTTGTCCGAAGAATTACTTGGAAACTACTAGATGGAATCTCCCTAAACTTCATACAATGAAACTGCATTGTACAAGAAACATAACTTTATTTAGTTATTTGCATTTGTTGTGTTTTTTATTTGGCAAACATTTGTCTGGAATTAACTTGCAAACTACTGGATGGAATTTATTGAATCTTCATACAATGGTAAAGCTGCAGTGTGCAAGAACCATGACTCTATTTGCACTAATTAACAGAGTTATCACGCTGCGTTATTATTTTCTTGTCCGGAGAATAACTTGAAAACTACTGGAAGGAATTTAATAAAACTTAATTCAATGGTAAAGCACAATGAGGGAAATTGTACAAGAAACATAACTCTTTTTATAGCAAATAACAGAGTTATTGCCCTTTATTTTGTTTTTTGTTGTCAAACTTTAAACGTAAATATGGAATTTAAAAAACTTCATAAAGTGGTAAACCACAATGACAGGAAGTGCCATGTACAAGAACTGCAAGTCTATTTTAGCTTATTGCAGAGTTGTAACGTTTTCTCATCCGGAGCATAACTTTAATGGATGGAATTTTATCAAATTTCATAAAATGGTAAAGCACAATGAGAGGAAGTGCATTATATGAGAATCATAACTCTATTTCCACTAATTACGGAGTTATTGCCCTTTGTTTCTTGTTCTTGTCCCCCAGCATATATCTGCTAATTAACTAAATGGATTTTAATAAAACAACATACTTTTGTTAAGTATGATAAGTCAAAATGCAGTGTACAAGAACCTTAACTATATATTGACTAATTACAGAGTTATTGCTCTTTGTTATTTTTCATTGTCTGCAGCATAGGTTAAATTGAATAAAAACAAGAATAACCCGATCCATAATATAGTCATTTTTATGTAGGATTTCAAAATATTTCACTACCATTTCCTATCAGCGCTGGAGTATTAATCAAATTAAGTGATAGCTCTAGTTTGAGAAAGTTAGAAAACACGACGGTAGGTGAACTGGCAGCTGTGATTTGAGTAAATTTGTAGAAAATAGTATTAATAATCAATCAATAAATCAATCAATCAATTTATCATTTATGTTGACAGGTGGACGACCAAGAAATCTACCTGTTTTGGAAGAAGCTGGCACAGCTGTGAAAAAAAGAATAACCTTATTTAGAAAGGTTAGTTAAACATTGCCATTATTCATTTCTCTATTTATATTTACTGATGATTTAATCCACTTCTTGTTTACAGTATTTGCTCAATTTAGGAACAGTTCAGCTTCATTTCAAACAGATAGTCATAACTTTAACCCTTTCCAACATGCGGATGAGCAATTAATCCTGTCACCACATTGTTTTGAGCTCAATTTATGCAAACAGTGAAGTCCTGGGTAAGTTGAGGTTGCTGTGGCTCACTTGATTTTAAACTGTTTTATGCAACAAGACCTGCTTTTTTTGGGGTTGCCTGTCTTTGTAGAGAGATACAAAGGGCTCACTATTTCATTGTCTGTCTTGTCACATTTTCATTTATTGATATATTTTCAAGTGACAAATGCATTCCTACATCTACAAACTCTCTTGTTTTATGTTGAAGTAAATGCTGTAAACATAAGGTTTCTCTTTTCAGTTAGATGATATGGTAAGATTAATCGAGACAACAGATAAATGTAAAAGTGTAGCTGTTATTGGTGGGGGATTCCTTGGCAGTGAACTGGCTGTTGGCCTTGCTACCAGAGGTGAAGACAATTACTCTCCAATTAGCCTTAGCCCTTTACTTTGACAATATTTTAAGCCCTTACCTTTATAGGATGGTTTTCGGAAAAGGAGAAATTGTGATTAAACGGAACATGAAATATCTCATTTTCCAACAATGGTTTTTAGTATTGATTAAAATATTTCTCCAAATCTTTAAAGATATTACATTTTACTAATTTTAAAATAGGTTTTCTTTTTAACTACTTGTTATTTACCAATGTGGTTCTGGAGTTCTTTACTCTTTTTTAAAATTGAGTTTACAATTTTTTTTTTGGCGTGGGATCTCAATTCAGATTAAACCTGTTGACATATTGGCAATCAACACAGGTGTATCTTCTACCACTCTGGTTTCTTCAAATGCTTTTAAAGCAGGCCAATCTAAAAACATCTTGCCTGTTAATGAGTTAAAAGGTACATTTTGCTGCATTTATGACCATGTAAATATTGACAAGTGTTTATCTGTAGATGTTTTTAAGTAGCAAATTAGACTTAACTTCTGTCAATACTTTTTGTATTGAAAACAATTTGTTCAATCCTTTACAGGGGAAGATTCCGGGCTTAAAGTGTTTCAAGTTTTTCCTGAAAATGGTAAGGATTTTTATTTGAGACATACCGATAGTTACTTTGCAAATTTGACAGCATCATCTACAATTTCTCGGATTGAGAATAACTTGAAGGGCATCAGCCTAACCAACTGAAAGTTCATGTATACATACAAAGCTCTTGAAATTGAGAAAAAAAGAAAGTGTAAGGACAGTTGAAAACATGCAATATATATGTTAACAATAGCTTATACTTATACTTGGAAAATCGCCATTATTTGAAAAAGGAAATGGAAATGTACCAGTATTCGGATAAACCTGAAATCGGATACTGATTTCTGATTCGAAAAACGAATATTCGAATAAGTAAAACGAATATTCGAATATCGTTTTCTGTATTCGTTCCCATCCCTATAAAAAATAGTAGACAATGTGGCAAGACAACTACGAGGGACATTCGGAAAGTTTTGAGACAACGTCCATTTAACAATATTCCTTTGACAAATTGTTATTTAACTTGAGCATATATGAGGATATTATATTTCAAAAGCCTATGTTCAGATTATAATATTGTCATATTCTTAACCATAGCAACATGCGTTGTAAAGACCCGGCCGAGCCCCGGTAGGTCAGTCGGTAGCAACATGGGCTGTCAAAACTTTCTTTCCTACATTTGACAAAAGTCAATGTGACATGCATCATTCATCTTCCACCAATGGGCTTAGTCTATGTGGAAAAGCAGCCGGTTGCTTGGGAAAATTGTTGTGTGGAGTACTGGTGTGCGAAAATCAAGAAATACATGATTAGGTGACCTGGCCTTCGTGATATGACTGAGAAAATGTTAAAAATGGCATTAAACCCCAATCAATCAATGTAAAGACCCGGTGCAACCCTTGATTTCTTGATTACACTACACTATAATGAACACACAAGCATAATAAAAATGTGCGAAACGTTGTAAACATACATGACATCATACTTGATTCATAACAACATTTGCTGAAAGTATATTCATAAAATGTTGTGTCATCCTTGGGAAAACGTCGACAGAATCAAAGGAGCTGTTGGAGAAGTCTAGTAGTTAAGAATCTGTGAGCAGAGCACTTGTGGACAGATGTCATAAAACTTTCCATGACGGTAGAACATATACACAGGACAAACACATACCTGGTTGTCGGTCTGTGGCTGATGAAAATGTTGCAATATAATAAGTGCAGCGACTGCTCACAGGATTTTGACAGATAAGTGTATTTAGAAAGTAGATGAATAGACATGAGAAATGTGAATAATATATCGGGCGATACTCTGAGAAGGAGTAAAATTAGGAACTGCATTAAAACATAATTATTGTTTAGACGTTACGTGAAAACGACGTTACGTGAAAACGACGTTACTGCGTCGGGAACCTTGTATATATTGTTTTCTATATATTGTTGTTTATGTATATATTATGTTATTTGTATGAAAATTGTACCATTTAGTAGATTATAGATTAAAGATACACTGTCCAAATTTGTATTCACTGTTTCTGACTTAACATTGAAAAAATAAGCTAGTCTTAAAACTTTCCAAACGTCCCTCGTATGTATGATTTCTCTTATTGCCACAATGTTTTCAAAATCAATCTGCTGCAAATGCGTCTGCATGTTGGGTAAATTGGTGAATAGCTGAGTATGCGGTGATGTCATAGCTTTTGTTAAACATTCAAAAAGATTTGCTCACAGCCTCTTTGCATTGCATTGGACTGTGACTCCCAGCTAACTATTTTAACCTTTTACCTCATATAGGCGGCTGTTTGAAAACATAGTAACAAAAGAAGAAATTGCTCAAAACGAGCAATTTCTTCTTTTGCCACAATGTTTTCCACTTTTAGTCATAGGTTATCCATTCAATTTTAGAGATTTTCTATTTTTTTGACAAAATATGTTCAAAGTCATCTGCTGCAGAATTGTCGTATGAGGGAAAGGGTTAATCAAATTAATTTGCCAAAATATGATATGTGGTTTTTTTATGGAGATTAAAACTTTCCCCCATACAAACAACTTCCCTAACATTTATGCCAATGTATTGCAAATCTCTATAAAAGACAGTATTATTAGTGATTGGAATTGTAAACATTGTGGCAATTATGAGGGGTTAATACTCTTGCTTACTTTTTACAGCAAACATGTCAAGAGTTTTACCAGGTTACCTCAGTGAGTGGACATCAAAGAAGATCAGTGAAGGTTTGTGAAGATTAAGCTAATTATATCAATGACAATGATGTTTAATGAATGATACAATTACTGTCAAATTTACTTTGGAATGTTTATAGAAAGCAAAATTAAAAAAAATCCTCATATCACATGATACTGGTCTAATGGTCACCATATCAACCAGTGACCTCGACCTTGGACAGTATGGAAAGATTTTTATTTCAATAGACCTAAAAAAATATATTTTTACTTAATGATATGTTTTCAATAGTTTACACCCGTGACTATCAAGGACATCGAGCTTTATCAATTAACTCTAGGTTGTGGCTTTACAAAGATACATTGGTGTCTTTGTTAACCCTTTCCAAAATACAACAAATTTTCAGCAGACAACTTTGAACATATTTCTGCAAATATATGAAAACTTTTTATATATGAAATAATAATTACTGAAAAAAGTTGAAAACATTGTGGCAAATTGAGTAATTGCTTGTATTGAGAAATTTCACCTTTTGTACCAATGTTTTCAAAGGTCGTCTTCTTCAGAAGCGTCGGAAAGCGTCTATATAAGTGAAAGAGTTAAATTTTGTCTTTTATTTGAGAAGCACTTGGAACAGTAGAACATGCTTTGCTAGGAAAGTCCTTGTTTATAGTTGAGTGCTAACTGTTAACCCTTTCCCACATACGACAATTCTGCAGCAGACGACTTTGAATGTATTTTGTCAAAACATAGAAAATCTCCATAATTGAATGGATAACCTATGACAAAAAGTGGAAAACATTGTGGCAAAAGGAGAAATTGCACGTTTTGTGCAATTTCTTCTTTTGTCACTATGTTTTCAAAACGCCGTCTGCTGCAGAGGTGTCAGAAAGCGTCTATATGAGGGAAAGGGTTAACTAGACACAAAGTTAACACAATGCCAGTTTTATGATCAAGTGGTTGTCCAAATTAACCTGGGCTTTGATTTCTAAATGCGTGAATTCTTTTTCAAATGTTTTAGTACAATATTTTACCTATATACCACAACATGTCTCATATAAGACTCGGAAACATGCGGTAAAAGAGCAATTGTTAAAAATCAAATTTAATGGTGTAACTGTTCAGCTTGAGGAGACAAAGCATCTGTTGTAAGACAAAATTATTTTATTTCATCAAGGCCCAATCATGTGCATCCGATAGATAACATGGTAAACATATAAATAAAGAACATGATAAACATATAAATAACGTACAAAGCTAAATAGAAAACAAAAAGATCAATAATTATAATAACAAATATAGCTTTAACCCCTTCCCACATACAATAATTCTGCAGCAGACGACTTTGAACATATTTTCTCAAAATATAGAAAATCTCTATAATTGAATGGATAACCTATGACTAAAAGTGGAAAACATTGTGGTAAAAGGAGAAATTGCTTGTTTTGAGCAATTTCTTCTTTTGTCACTATGTTTTCAAAAAGCTGTCTGCTGCAAAGGCGTCAGAAAGCGAGGGAAAGGTTAACCCCTTCCCACATACAATAATTCTGCAGCATCTTTGATAACATCTAGACGAAAAAGATGAATATCTTAAAAGATCAAAGTACATGTATAATTATTGGATGATTACCGTAGAAAACATTGTGGAAAGGAGAAATGGTATACTTTGAGCAATTCCTCCTTTCGTCACAATGTTTTCAAAATTTGTCTGTTGCAGCGGTGCCAATATAAATCTGTATGTGAGAAAGGGATAACGTTACCCGATTAGGTATATTTGCGTCAATGCCTCTGAAAACCAACCCAGCGTATCTATGACAGTTCAAGGCCTAAAGATCAACCTCATACATACAAACTCACTGGAGTCTTCAGCATTTAACACTTAATCACATATAGATGCTTTCTGACAACTTTTGAAAACATTGTGACAAAAGAAGAAATTGCTCAAACGAGCAATGTTTTCAACTCCTTTTAATAAAAATCTTTTCCTTATAAAGATATAACATAATCTTGCCCAGATGTTTTCAAAGTCGTCTGCTACAGATTTGTTGTATTTGGGAAAGAGCTAACAACTACTCAATAAATATTTCTAGTATGTAGTGAATAAAATATCATAACCACAGAAAGTT
Source organism: Serripes groenlandicus (assembly GCA_031761405.1). Classification (NCBI taxonomy): domain Eukaryota; kingdom Metazoa; phylum Mollusca; class Bivalvia; order Cardiida; family Cardiidae; genus Serripes; species Serripes groenlandicus. The sequence goes on from JASEVX010000006.1 coordinate 49,811,083, forward strand.
AAAGGTAGAAAAGGGTTGAAATAGAGGTTGTCTTGCTTTTTCTTCTATTCACCAATGCAATTTTGAATTACTATGTATATACATGCAATTAGAAGTGATATGTTAATTGATAAAAGTTGTATTCATCAGTCGAAGATTAAATTAGGCCTTTTGAGCAATTTCTACTTGTGTCCGTTGTTTTCAAAAGTCTTCTGCTAGAAAGCGTCTTTATGTGGGAAAGGGTTAAACGTAGAAAAGGGTTGAACTAGAGGTTGTCTTGGCTGTTTCTTCTAGTCGTCAATGAAATTTTGAATATGTATAGAAGTGATATGTAAATTGGAGCTTGACAAAAGTTGTATGTATTAGCTGGAGGATTAATTAACCCTTTCCCACATACCACAAATTTGCAGTAGAAGACTGAAACTATGTAGGAAAAAATATAGAAATTCTCCATAAACTAAAATATAATTCTTTGATAGGGTTAAAACATTGTGGCAAAAAGAAAAAGTGTTCATTATGAGCAATTCCTTCTTTTGTCACAATGTTTTATGAAACAGTCTGCAGCATATGTGTTGGATTGTGTCTGTAAGTTTGAAATAGTGAAGAGGTTTTAAACTTATAACTGTATCAATGATTAAATTACAGAGGGTGTAGAAATAGTACCAAACAGTGAATTAGAGTCGGCCGTCATAGAAAACAACAAGGTCAAACTATGTCTAAATAACAACAGATTTGTAAGTAAATTTTATTTATTGTTATTGTTTTGTAAAAACATCATGTATGTACCATGACAAATAAAAAAGTATTCAACATTAATTTGAAAACAAGGGACTTGGAAAGTAAACACTGAGAAAATCCTGACATTTGAAAAAAAGAGTCGGAATCATTAATTTTTAATTCAGCTGAGCATGAACTGCTCAAAGTGAGCTATTGTGCTTGTTGTGTGTCATCCATCAACACTTTTGTTTAACCCTTTCCCTCATACGACAATTCTGCATCAGACGACTTTGAACGTATTTTGTCAAAAAATGAAAAATTTCTTTAATTGAATGGATAACCTATGACTAAAAGTGGAAAGCATTGTGGCAAAAGGAGAAATTGCTTGTTTTGAGCAATTTCTTCTTTTGTCACTATGTTTTCAAAAAGCCGAGGCGTCAGAAAGCGTCTATATGAGGGAAAGGGTTAATGACAGCTCTGACAAAACCTTCATAGGAAAGTTTTTCTAGAGAAAGGCCCGAGCCAATTGAGTTGAGTATTGGTGTGAGAAAGCCAGGAAACACACAAGATGGTGAACAGGCCCTCATGATATGACTGAAAATTGTTGTAAACAGCATTAAACCCCAATCAATCTATCATATAAATATCTTCATCAATGAGAGTTTAGTTTATATTAAAAACAGTTGAAAATATTGTGGCAAAAGGAGAAAAAGCAATCGCATTTTGCCACAATGTTTCAAAAATTTGAGATGCGTCAAAATGTTTCTATATGTAGGAAAGATTTAACCCTTTCCCTCATATAGACGCTTTCTGACGCCTCTGCAGCAGAAGGCTTTTTGAAAACATAGTGTCAAAAGAAGAAATTGCAGTACGTGCAATTTCTCCTTTTGCCACAATGTTTTCCACTTTTTGTCATAGTAATTCCATTTAATTATGGAGATTTTCTATGTTTTGACAAAATATGTTCAAAGTCGTCTGCTGCTGCAGAATTGACATATGAGGGAAAGGGTTAAAGGTCATTACATCTTCTTTTGGATATAGACATATCAGAATGAAATGAACCAAACAAATTATGATTATGAAAATGAATTCAGTTATAAAATAGATATTTGATTTGGATATTTTAGATCAGTGTAGACCATGTAGTGGTGGCGGTTGGTTTGGAACCAAACACAGATTTAGCTGGATCAGGAGGTCTAGAGGTAGACGATCAACATGGAGGGTATAGAGTTAATACAGAACTACAGGCCAGATCTGATATATGGGTGGTAAGATAGCTTGTTATCCTAACTTTATGACAGTTAATTAGAGGGAACTGATCGCCATTCAAATCTCATTCAAGATATTCTTAGGAAGATACTCCAAGATAACCCTTTCTCTCATACAACAATTCTGCAGCAGACGACTTTGAACCTATTTTATCAAAAAATAGAAAATCTCCATAATTGAATGGATAACCTATGACTAAAAGTGGAAAACATTGTGGCAAAAGGAGAAATTGCTCGTTTGAGCAATTTCTTCTTTTGTCACCATGTTTTCAAAAAGTGGTCTGCTGCAGAGGCGTCAGAAAGCGTCTATATGAGGGAAAGGGTTAACTTTATAACAGTTAATTAGAGGGACCGATCGCCATTCAAATCTCTTTCAAGATATTCTTAGGAAGATACTCCCAAGATAAAACTTTCCCTCATACAACAATTCTGCAGCAGACGACTTTGAACCTATTTTGCCAAAAAATAGAAAATCTCTATAATGGAATGGATAACCTATGACTAAAAGTGGAAAACATTGTGGCAAAAAGAGAAATTGCTCTTTTTGAGCAATTTCTTCTTTTGTCACTATGTTTTCAAAAAAACGTCTGCTGCAGAGGCGTCAAAAAACGTCTATATGAGGTAAAGGGATAGTCTATTGATTTATGAGACACATGTTCATAAATAACTGTGATGTTTCAAAATGAAAATTGTGCAAAGAAGGCATTTTTGTCATATGAAAGTCAGAGATTTAAATTTTGGTTAATGCAAAACTACATATCAATTAAGCAATTTCATACTTTGGAAAAGCCCAGAAGACTTTCAAAGAAGGGTTTTTAGTTTAAACTTCCAGGACTAGCAACATGGATTAAGGCAAAACCCGGGATTATACCACTGCACCACAGGTTTCCACATGCATTTAGTGGTAAAGTGCTATGAAAGCTCGAAGGAGAAGGATCAAGTCCCAGCAGCAACTGTCTTGCCTGTTCTTACATGTCGTAATGGTCACAATAGTTAGCTACCAGCTAGTCAAAGAATTGTAATAATATTACAAATAGACTGCAGACAACTTTGAACATGTCTAGGCAAATGTATTCAAAATCTCTATAAATTAGCTTTACAATTAGACCATTAGTGAGATGAAAATGTTGTGGCAAAATGAGAAATTACTCATTATGAAATATTTCTTATTTTGCCATAATGTTGCCAGTCATCTGCTGCAGATACTTTTTGATGTGGGAAGGGTTATAGTCGTTTGCTTAAAATTCTAAAAATTCTATTGTAGGCTGGAGACTGTTCATGTTTTTATGATGTCAAACTAGGACGTAGGCGGATAGAGCACTATGACCATGCATGTTTGACGGGTCGACTGGCGGGGTTTAATATGGCAGGAGAGATCCGGCCATATACACATCAATCGGCTTATTGGTACTTGAGATTTTTATAATTCCCCCGCCTGATGCGGGTTAGAAATTGCACGGTCTGTTTGTCCATCCAGAGACATCTCCTAGACATGATAGGATGGATTTGTCATCCACCATTGGGAAATGTGACAACACAAGTTTCACTTAGATTGCATCAGGAATAGTTGTTATGTTCCATTGAACTTATCTTGTATTATGTACTGTACGTTATCGCAATAACCTTTTGAACAAAGGCCACATTTTACATCCAATATTCGTGAAAGCTCATCAGAACATATATTTCTAACAAGTCGAGTTTATTTTATAATCTGAATCATGTGTGGTCAAGAACAAGGTCACGATGTCAAACTTAAGTAAAACCTCATGGTCACCTTAGAGGCAACATTTTTCATCCAATTATCATGAAAGGTCTGAGAACATTCATTTTCATTGAATCTAGTTCATGATTAAAACTGGATCATATGGGGGTAAATAAATAACCCATTTCAAACTTATTATATTTTTTGTTCAAACTTGTTATAGTTTTTGGTGACCTTTCCGGGACAACCTAAGTAATGACCACAAAACTAGGGGGGTCTGGGAGCATTTAACCCACCTGCAGACACATTTTGACACATCAGTAGCAAAATATTTTCGAAAATATTGTGGACATTATACAAAATTGCTCATAATGGGAATTTCTGATTTTGTCGCAATGTTGTCAACTCTATTCAATCATTAAACTTTCATTTATATAGATTAAGTTATTTGCTGAAGATTACCTCTATGTGGAAATAGATTAATCCAACATATGTTTTATTGATTCAAACATTTTAGGTCAGACCTTGGAAGACAGATTTCCTATGAAGCAGTTGGAATGACTGATTCTAAACTGAAAACATTCTCAGTGTTCAGGAAAAAACCTACCAAAGAGGAGTTAGAAAAGGAGCTAAAAAAATTGGAAGATGTAAGTAGTCAGTCAAGACATGTTGAAGCAGATTGATTGCTTATTTGGTGTTTCATGTTGCTTTGAACAATTTTTAGCTCATTTATTTTTCGAAGACAAAAAGTCGTCGTGGTCGTCACAAAACTTTAACATTAACTCATAACTCAGAAACCGTTCAAAATGTTCAAATGAAACAAACTTGGTACACATGTTCTTAGGAGCAATATGCTTGTCTTCACTCTTGTTCAGTTATATCATGGCATTTCCTGTCAAAGTTTTACTAAAGTTTTACTAAAGTTTTACTAACCCCATAATCATGAGCACCAAGGAGGGCAGCTAATAATACCATTCTTAAAGTCTTTGGTATGACCGGCGCAGGTATCGAACCAGCGACCTACCACATCAAGCTGGATACTCTACCACTACACCACCATTCTATTGGCCATGTCAGGCTAAATGGGTCATGTAAGCATCTCATAAAGGTGTTTTGGAATTACACCAGTGAAGCTACAATTTCTCCAGTAGATGGATTTATCCTTGCAGAAGACGATTTTTGAAAATATTGTGGCAAAAGGGAGAATTGCTTATGCTAAATGGGAATTTTATTTCTAAACACGATACCATGATACCACAACCTGCAAAAGGTGTGTATTCCTATAGCTTTTTCTTGAAACCAAGGTCTGTGTTAACCCTATCCAACGTAAAGCAAATTTGCAGCAGACGACTTTGAAAAAATCCAGGCAAAAATATCCAAAATCAACATTTACAAAAGTATGTTTTAAACAGAGTTGAAAATATTGTGGCAAAAGGAGAAATGACTCATGAGTCATTTCTCCTTTTCTTGAAACCAAGGTCTGTGTCGTTAACCCAATCCAACGAAAAGTAAATCTTCAGCAGACGACTCAGAAAAAAATCCAAAATCCACATTTATAAGTGTAAAATTATTAAATATAGTTGTGAAAAAAATTGTGGCAAAAGGAGAAATTACTCTTTATGAGCAATTTCTCCTTTTGCCAGTGTTTTCAAAAGACGTCTGCTGCAGATGTGTCAGAAAGTGTCTGCAAGTGGGAAAGGGTTAACCTGAAATTAAGGAGATACATTCTCTGTGTGTCGGTATCTCCATCTTTCATATAGGCAACATATATGTTAACTGAACACTTGTGATGCATTTGTAGCGGTCAACTTTTGACAGCATCATAGGAAAAGGAGAATTTGTATGTGATTCCGTCTCGGAACATAAGATTGAGCTGTCTAAACATGTATTTCTAACTAATTTCAATATTGAAGAATCTACAATGGCATATCAGGTAAAAGTCAAACCAGTAGATGTGGTATTTCTAGAATTGTCGGTTTTGATATCCACTGGTGAAACAATTCTAACCTTTTGAAAACAATGTATTGAACAATAATATTTTCAAATGGCATCTGAGAAAGGGTCGAGTTGATTTCTTGTCTGATTTTTATACGACCGTTTCTTAAAAACGGTACATATTATGGTATGGTCATGTCCGTCCGTTCGGGTTTTCCTTACATACTTTGAGCTATTGAGCTGAAATTTTGTATAAGGCTTTGTAGTGATGTGTCACAGATCAAGTTCATATTTCCTGGGATTTCGTCAATTTTTGAATGAGTTATGCCCCTTTTTGGACTTGATATATTTGTTTTCCGCACTTTTTTTCTACATGCTTTGATGTATTGAGCTGAAATTATGTATATGGCTTTGTAATCAAGTGTCACAGATCAAGTTCACATTTCCTCGAATATTGGTTTTTCTGCACTTTTTTCCTACATACTTTGAGCTATTGGCCTGAAATTTTGTATATGGCTTTGTAATCATGAGTCACAGATCAAGTTCACATTTCCTCGGATTTCGTCAATTTTTGAATGAGTTATGCCCCTTTTTGGACTTAGAATATTTGTCAATTTCTGCATGAGTTAAAAAGAAGTTCCTGCATGACGGGCATATTATGTACCATTTGCGTTACTCTTGTTAATACATTTTAGACAAAAGAAGATGCTTCAACAAAGTCTACTGCTGAAGAAAGTAAGAGTACAAGTAAACAATCTACAACCAAAAAATCGTCACTCAACAAAAAAAAATCAACACAACAGACCTCAACACCTGAAAATGAAAGCCAATCAAAGGCCAAGGATGGTCAAACTGCAGGTAAAGATTTATAAGTATACTCCACTGAGATAAATTATTTGTCAGAAACCTTTTATCTTAACCCTTTCCCACATGTAGACTCATTCTTAAGTCTTAAGCAGGGGAATTTAGAAAACATTGTGGCAAAAGGAGAAATTGATCATAATAAGCAATTTCTCCCTTTATCTAAATGTTTTTAACTTTTTCAGTAATGAAATTTTCCCATATAGAGATTTTCCTTAGATGTGTTTTAAAGTCGTCTGCTGCTGATTAGATGTAGGTGGGAAAGGTTTAAAGCTTGATTTTCAGTATTATTTGGCAAATTTTGACTATTCTGATAGTCTTTGTTTTCACGAACAACACTGTTCGATGGAAAACATGTGTAGACTAGCAACATTAAGTTCATATTACCATGATAAAATGAGACAGACAATTGTTGAAAAGAAGGCATGGTTCATAAGGCACATGAGCAAGAATTTCACCCTTACAAATGATAAAGATATTTATGTCTCTTCCCCAATATGTGTGTCCACTCAATATCTCTTGAGTTGCTTGGAGTATAATAACTTAATGATTTTCAAAGGTCCTGTGCTGCAAAGGCCTCAAAACGTGTCTGTATGACTGTGAAGAAGTGTTAAAACATCATTTGCTTGGCAAACATCTGAGGAAAATGAGTATATACTCATTGTTTATCAAACAGTGAAATACTCACAGGGAATGGAAGGTACACATAGCTATAGTATACAATAACATGCACATTTTTATAGACTAATAAATAGATAGCAAAAACCATGAAAAACTTTGTTTCCCTCTTAATATACCATAATATTTATTACAGAAATTGTCACCAAGGAGGATGAGTACACAGCTGGTATAATATTTTATCTACGAGATCAGGTGATTGTCGGAATTGTACTCTGGAACTTGTCTGGATACTCGGGGGAACCATCCAGACTGGATATTGCTAGACAGGTAAGATATACATGATTCTTAAATAATCCCATTTCATTATATACAAATATATATATATATATATATGGAATCGGTAGAGTCCAGTGGGTATTTTACTGTGGAATATAGGGGAACCATCCAGACTGGATACATCTGTATTATCATATCTGCGAGATGAGGTGAGTGTAGGTATTTTACTGTGGAACACCTTTGAAACTACCAGACTGTATTGCAGGTAAGATATTTAGATCAGGTTATTGCACTGAAGAACACATCATGAACAATTTTTAGCTCCACTGGAGCCAGTTGAGCTTATGTCATGCGAATTGTCCTTTGTGCGTGCGTGCGTGCATGCGTTAACTTTCCTTTAAACAACTTCTTCTCCCTAACCACTTGGTTGAAACTTCATAGGAAGCATCCTCTCAATGTCCTTTCTTAAATTCCTTCAATTTTTTTTATCCATCCATAATTTTGGTTTCCATGGCAAGAAAAAAATAGTGAAAACTTAAAAAATCTTCATCTCCGTAAGTGTCTGGCCGATTTTCAAATAATTTTGTAGAAATGTTCCTTGGGTGACCCTTTATTACATTCCTTCAAGAAATGTTGATTGGCTGAAAAACATGGCCGCCAGGGGGTGGGGCTATTTTGCCTTATATAGCTATACTGAAAATTTTAAAAATCTTCTTCTCCGAAAGTGTTGAGCAGATTTTCAAATAATTTTGTAGAAATGTTCCTTGGGTGACCCTCTATCAGATTCCTTCAAGCCATGTTGATTGGTGAAAAACCATGGCCGCCAGAGGGCAGGGCTATTTTGCCTTATTATGGCTAAAGAGAAAACTTAAAAAATCTTCTCCTCCGAAAATGTCTGGCTGATATTCAAATAATTTTGTAGAAATGTTCCTAGGCTGACCCCTCTATCAGATTCCTTCAAGCCATGTTGATTGGTTGAAAAATATGGCCGCCAGGGGGTGGGGCTATTTTGCCTTATATGGCTATAGTGAAAACTTAAAATATCCTCTCCTCCGAAAGTGATCAGGCCGATTTTCAAATATTTTTGCAGAAACTTTCCTTGGGTGACACTCTACAAGATTCCTTTAAGCCATGGTGGTTGGTAAAAAACATGGCCACCAGGGGGTAGGGCTGTTTTGAGATTTGATTTTTGCCTTATGGCTGTGGAGCAATACTGGCCCTCTTGGGCCCCTTGTTATTTTGCCACAATGTTTACTGCAGTGTAGTCTGCTGCAGATGCATCAAAATGCAACTGCATGAGAAAAAGCATAGCCATAACTAGCAAGAAGGTGATTCCTGTGTTGTCTATATTTCAGGTGATAGCCAATGGGAAGAAGAAAGAGAACTTGGTGGAAGTGGCAAAACTATTCAATATATATGAAAACTAAACAATCCCAACCTTATATTAGTTGTGCTTGTCAAAAAGAAAAGGTACAAGTCGGCTTTTCCTAAAAGTGTAGATCAAGATCGGCCTGTACATTTGCACACAGTCTGATCAAGATCTTCAAATGTTACATATATAAGCTTGTTAGAAGCTTCTGTCATCTTGTGTAGATTCTGATTTGATGCAGCAGATGTGCAGACGTATCTGAGCCTACACTTTTCAGAATGTTAACTTGTACCTTTTCCCATAAACAGGCTCATTTATGATTTATTTAATAATAATAATTTTCATCATCACTTGGCTTCCAACTCTTTTAATTCTAAATATCTGTAATAGTCATCAACCTTTAACCCTTGTTCTCATATAGACGCTTTCTGATGCCTCTGCAGCAGACAGCTTTTTGAAAACATAGTGACAAAAGAAGAAATTGCTCAAAACGAGCAATTTCTCCATTTGCCACAATGTTTTCCACGTTTAGTCATAGGTTATCCATTCAATTGTAGAGATTTTCTATTTTTTGTCAAAATATATTCAAAGTCGTCTGCTGCAGAATTGTCGTATGAGGGAAAGGGTTAAAAGTGTTATTACTTGATAGAATTGAAAGCATTGTAGCAATAGGAATGTTTCAGAATGTTTTCGTAAGAGGTCTGCTCCAGATTCGTCTATGTGTGAAAGCCTTAACCCTTTCCCTCATACGACAATTCTGCAGCAGACGACTTTGGACGTATTTTGTCAAAAAATAGAAATCTCTATAATTGAATGGATAACCTATGACAAAAAGTGGAAAACATTGTGACAAAAGGAGAAATTGCATGTTTTGTGCAATTTCTTCTTTTGTTACTATGTTTTCAAAAAGCCGTCTGCTGCAGAGGCGTCAGAAAGCGTCTATATGAGGGAAAGGGTTAAGGGTCTACTTGTGTATCCCTTCAATCATTCTGGACAATATTCGTTAGAAGTTTCTTGAAAACTTGTATCAATCTGGAGTGATAACCTGCATGGATGCACAGGTTGATCTTGATCTTCACTCCTCGCAAATGCCACTTGGTTTAATTCCAAGTGTTTGTTTGATGCGACTTTCTCTGTAGTATGTCCATCAAATGTTGAGAGAATATTCTTAATCTCGAGAATAAACATGCTGGGGGTAAACTATTAATTTCTATTTTAATGAAATGAATTGACATCATTGGATGCATTCCCTCATACAGACACGTTTTAATACCTCTATAACTGACTTCTTTTGAAATCATTGTGACAAAATGAGAAACGTCTCATAATGAGCAATTTTCATCTTTTGCCACAATGTTTTTCAACCCCGTTTAATTTTGATATTTGCATTTTTTTTACCAAGATGTATTCAAAATTGTCTGCTGCAAGTCTGTTATAAGTGGGAAAGGATTAACCCTTTCCCTCATATAGATGCTTTCTGACGCCTCTGCAGATGTATTCAAAATTGTCTGCTGCAAGTCTGTTATAAGTGGGAAAGGATTAATCCTTTCCCTCATATAGATGCTTTCTGACGCCTCTGCAGCAGACAGGTTTTAAAAAACATAGTGACAAAGGAAGAAATTGCTCAAAACAAGCATAACATAGGTTATCCATTCAATTATAGAGATTTTCCACTTTTTGACAAAAATCTGCTGCAGATTTGTCATATGAGGGAAAGGGTTGAAGTATGATTCAGTGTTAGTTTTTTTGCTTAATGTTTTCAGTATGCTGCAGTTTTAATATATCTGGGAAAAGGGATAAGGGAACTTAATTTCATAAAATCACCCGAAGTGACAGTTGAACTTATTAGGAAAGTGTTTTACTGTTAGTGGATATTATTAAAAGGCATTCATGAAATATTCAATTTCTTGTAACACCTATAGATCTGATAGTTTTAGACTTTTTCAAATTGAAATCTGATGAAAGGAGAAAAAGAAAATCACCATAAATGGAAGTATTTGAGACAAAGTAGAAACCGAAATCCAAAAAGTGATCTACTGAACACCTATTTTCAAAAGTCCAGTATTTCAAAATACCTATTGTTAGCAAGTTCCCCATCTTTTCCATCTGTATTGATCTTCGCTTTGTGGCAGTGGAGCTTTACTGGGCCCCTTGTTTTTAGCTTACCTTGTTGCTAAATGAGTTATTGTGGTTTGCATGACAAATCACACTGCATAACTCAAGTAGCGATCCAGGGCCATCATGGCCAACTTCCTTTATCATTTTCCTCATGTACTGAATACCTTTTTTATCCCTTTCCTATGTACAGACGCTTTATGATTGCCTTTAAGAGCCTTTAAGAGCAAATTCCCCCTTTGCAACGATGTTGCAACTTTATTTCATAATTTTTCTTTCATACATGTAAGAAGATTTTCCATAGTTACTGTTTGTGGGAAAGGTTTATAAAACTGTTTTTAACCCTTTTCCCGATTAATATGACTCCAGACGTCTTTAAAGCAGACATCTGTCTACAATGTTTCATGAATTTCCCTCTATCTTTCTTCAGGTGTTTTAAAATCAGACAACTCTAAAACATATCATATTAGGTAAATACACATTATAATTTCAATTATTTTGTTATATAATGTAACTGATTTGTTTTGTATCTATTTGAATGTAAATTTTCCAACAAACACTTTTTTATTTATTATATTTTCATGACCCTTTGTCCTGATTAAGGTAATTTTGACGTCTCTTCACCAGCCAACTTTCTTAACCCTTTCCCACAAATAGACACTTTCTAACAGCTCTGCAGCAGAAAACTTTTTTAAAAACACTGTAGCAAAAGTGGAAATTACTCATTTGGCCACAATGTTTTCAACTCTATTTAACAATTAAGCTATCTTTTACAAAGAATTTTCAGGTTTTTGTCACTAAGTTAACAAAGTTGTTTGCTGCAGATTTGTTGTATGTGGGAAAGGTTAAGCAACTTGGTATTATTAGTATAATACCAATTTTAAGGATCATGACAATTTTTTTTCTGATCCGAGACATATTTTCAAAGATGACTCCTCTTAACACTTTCCAAAACCCTAACTCCAACCCAATTCCTTTACTCTTCTGCTGAGTTTGAAATTATTCTGACAAAAGTAGAAATTGTACACAATGAGCAATTTCTTCTTTTGTCATATTTTCAACTCTTAGATTATTATTAGAGACTTCTATATTTTTGCACAGATTTCAAAGTTCCCTGCTGCGTATATATTAAAATATCATATCACATTACACCGCTTTCAACAATTTTAAGTTCCACTTGCTGAAAGCCAGTAGAGCTTACTTATGTCATGGCGAATTGTCTGTAGTGCGTGCGTCATATCAACACAACTTCAAATGTTTATTTTGTAGGAATGTTCTTTGGGAAACCCTCTATAAGATTTCTTTAACCCATGTTAATTGGTCCTAAAACATGGCCTCCAGGGGGCAGGGTGGTTTTGTCTTGTTTGGCTATAGTGATTTAATTTTTGCCTAATGGCAATGGAGCAATAGTGGCCCTCTTATTTGACCAATCAACATAGCTTGAAGGAATCTCAGAGGGTCAGCGAAGGAACATTTTTACTAAATCAAAAATATCTTGTAGGGAAAGATTTTTAAAAACAAGAGGGCTAGTATCGCTCCACGGCCATAAGGCAAAAATCAAATCTCCAAACAGCCCTGCCCCCTGGTGGCCATGTTTTTTACCAACCACCATGGCTTAAAGGTATCTTGTAGAGTGTCACCCAAGGAATGTTTCTGCAAAATTATTTGAAAATCGGCCTGATCACTTTCGGAGGAGAGGATATTTTAAGTTTTCACTATAGCCATATAAGGCAAAATAGCCCCCCCCCCCCCTGGCGGCCATATTTTTCAACCAATCAACATGGCTTGAAGGAATCTGATAGGAACATTTCTACAAAATTATTTGAATATCAGCCAGACACTTTCGTCGGAGAAGATTTTTTAAGTTTTCTCTTAAGCAATATAAGGAAAAATAGCCCAGCCCTCTGGTGGCCATGTTTTTTTTAGCTCACCTATGCACAAAGTGCAAGGTGAGCTATTGGGATCACATTTTGTCCGGGTCCGTCCGTCAACATTTGAGCTTGTTAACACTCTACAGGCTACATTTTGCATCCAATCTTCATGAAAGTTTATCAGAACGTTCATCTCCATAAAATCTTGGACAAGTTCGAAACTGGGCCATATGAGGTCAAAAACTAGGTCACTAGGTCGAATTGAAGGGAAATCTTGTTAACACTCTGGAGGCCACATTTTCAACTTGAGCATGTTGAAACTTTATCAGAATGTTTGTCTTAATGATATGTAGGGCAAGTCGTGTCAAAAAGTAGGTCACTAGGTCAAATTGAAGGAAAATCTTGTTAACACTCCAGAGGCCGCAATTTTTGCTTAAGCAGTTTGAAATTTTGTCAGAATGTTTGTCTTAAAAATATTTAGGTCAAGTTCGAATATGGATTATGCCGGGTCAAAAACTAGGTCACTAGGTCAAATTGAAGGAAATTGAAGGAAAATCTTGTTAACACTTTGGATGCCGCATTTTTTGCCTCAGCAACTTGAAATTTGTTCAGAATGTTGAGCTGAATGATATCTAGGCCAAGTTCGAATATGGGTCATGCCGGGTCAAAAACTAGGTCACTGAAGGAAAATCTTGTTAACACTTTGGATGCCGCATTTTTTGCTTCAGCAGCTTGAAATTTTGTCAGAATGTTTGTCTAAAAGATATCTAGGTCAAGTTTAAATATGGGTTATATTGGATCAGAAACTAAGTCACAAGGCCAAATTAAGCGAAAATCTTGTTAACACTTCGGATGCCGCATTTTTTGCTTCAGCAGCTTGAAATTTGGTCAGAATGTTTGTCTAAATGATATCTAGGCCAAGTTCAAATATGGGTCATGCCGGGTTAAAAACTAGGTCACTAGGCCAAATTGAAGGGTAATCTTGTTAACACTCTGGATACTGCATTTTAAATTTCAGCATAATGAAACTTTATCAGAATATTTTTCTTGATGATATGTAGGCCAAGTTTGAATATGGGTCATGCTGGGTCAAAAACTAGGTCACTAGATCAAATTGAAGGAAAATCTTGTGAACACTTTGGATGCCACATTTCTTGCTTCAACAGCTGAAATTTGGTCAGAATGTTTGTCTGAATTATATCTAGGTCAAGTTCGAAAATGGGTCATATTGAATCAGAAACTAGGTCAATTAAGGAAAATATGGTTCTAACTCCGGAGGCCGCATTTTTACTTTGAGCAAGTTGAAACGTCAGAATGCTGTCTTGATGATATCTAGTCCATGTTGGAATATGGGTCATATCAGGTAAAAAAAATATAGATCACTAGGCAAATTGAAGGAAAATATTGTTAGCACTGTGGAGGTTGCATTCAGAATAATTGTCTTGATGTGTTTTGCATTGCAGTACATTGTATAATTAAGGCGAGCGATCCAGGGCCATCATGGCCCTCTTGTTTACCAATCAACATGGCTTGAAGGAATCTGATAGAGGGTCACCCAAGGAACCCAGGAACATTTCTACAAAATTATTTGAAAATCTGCTAAACACTTTCGGAGAAGAAGATTCTTTTAAGTTTAACCCTTTCCCTCATACGACATTTCTGAAGCAGACGACTTTGAACATATTTTGTCAAAACATAAAAAATCTCTCTAATTGAATGGATAACCTATGACTTAAAGTGGAAAACATTGTCAAAAGAAGAAATTGCACGTTTTGTGCAATTTCTTCTTTTGTCACTATATTTTCAAATAGCCGTCTGCTGCAGAGGCGTCAGAAAGCGTCTATATGAGGGAAAGGGTTAAGAGTCACCCAAGGAACATTTCTACAAAATTATTTGAAAATCGGCCTGACACTTTAGGAGAAGAAGATTTTTTAAGTTTTCACTATTTTTTTCTTTTGGTTGCCATGGAAACCAAAACTTTGGATGGATAAAAAAAAATAAAGGTATTTAAGAGAGGACATTGAGAGAATGCCTCTTATGAAGTTTCAACCAAATTGGCCAATTGGTTAGGGAGTAGAAGTCGTTTAAAGGAAAAAGTTAATGCATGCACACACGCCGGACAATTCCCCATGACATAAGCTCGAATAGCTTTCAGCCAGTCACGAGTGGAGCTAAAAAATCTTCTGATAGCCATGAAAAAATTTGCATGGATAAAAAAAGATCGAAAGAACTTGAGAGAGGACATTTAGAGGATGCTTTAAGCCGAGACCCGGTAGCTCAGTTGGTAGAGACATGGGCTGTCAATCCAGGGGTTGCGAGTCCATCGTTTGACAAAAGTCACTGTGACAAGCGTCATTCGTCTTTCACCAATGGGTCAAGAAGTGTTATACTTTGCCTGGTTGAGTAGACAATATAAAAAATATCACATCAGTCAAGTTCTTTTATTTTAAATCTTAAAAAATCAAATCAAGACCCTGACACAATATAGCAACTCAGTTTCTTTCATTTTTTAATGAGATGCATTACACAATACAAATGTCAGTGTGTTTTTTTAAATCATTCAAACTGAAGCCTAAACATTTCTTAATAAATTTATTTCACCTTTAAACACAAGTTGCTGTTTTTCGTAATAAACTTGATTTCTTGAAGAATTTACAAATCTAACTGTTTCCTAAAAGTCTTTTTCTTATTCATCAGCCGCTTCTTCCTCTATTTGTTTCATAACTTCATAAATATTGTAGTTTGCTGGCAAATTCCAGGATGGACTTGTGTGGGCACCAACAGCATAGGACTGAAATATAAACACATAATGACGTACAACAACCATAGCAGACTCTTTTATAAACAATTTGGGAAAAATATGAAAACTCTATGCAAATGACACCATTATAATTGAATAGAATTGAAAACATTATGACAAAGTGAGAAATTTCATTTTTTGTCACAATATTTTCAAAAGACGTCTGCTGTAGAAGCATCAAAATGCATATGTATTGGGAAAGGTTTAACTAAAACCTTTCCCCAATACAGACACAATAACGTTTGAAAGCATTGTGAGAAAAAAGTAATTTATCCTTATTCCTTACAGTTTTTTAAACTTTTCTTTCTAAATTATATTTCCAACCCCTAAGAAGATCTTTTTTTCTGCCCAGTATTTTAAAAGCAGACAACTGCAGATATAATGTAACCTCTCCACTGCAACATGGTCTAGAAGTAGAACATTTTGATGCACTAAGATTGTCTTTGATAGTCAAATAGTCTCTTTAACTCCCTTTTCCCAAAAACATCAAATTTCTAGCAGATGACTTGGAAATCATCTCCGCAAAAATATAAAAAGAACTCTGCAGACACATTAGAATGAGTTTACAAATGGAAAAGGTTTGAGTGTAATGCTGTAAGGCTAAAAAAAAAAATATGTGTGGTTCAGGTAACATTGGTAAAAAAAAAGGGTAGGAAGGTAGGCTTTTTTTTTTTTTCTCTTCAGAAGCAAGTTGTCTGTTGCAAGTTGTTACAGACGTAAGTGCTAACAAATGTGTGCTATATGCACATTCAAGACATCTCATCAATATATGCAATACTTCTTGCAAAAACTTCCCCAACGGTAGAAGAGTTGATGACTGCCTTCATAATTCATTTTGAAGGGCCATGGACGCGTTTTCTACCGTCACGGCGAACACTGTAGCCGCCGCCATGTTTGTTTTATTACGATCGATAAACGCTTTCCAAGCATTTCAGTTTCGTACTCAATTATTTTAGTTCCCAAAATCAATAAAAAGTTCTAGGGTCAGCCCCAAAAAATAGGGAAGGTAGGGTTACCTGAACCACACATATTTTTCTTTTTAGCCTAAAGATTTTTAATCCAAAGAAGTGGTGAAATGAACAATTTCTTCATTTACCACAATGTTTTCAACTCGGCCAACAAAATTCTACCTGTAACTTTATCTTTCATACTATTTTCCCCGTGTTCGAAGTAGATGACTCAAATAAATGTAGCAGGCGAATTTTAGTACACGAAAGACCTTTAAAAACATTTTGGGAAAAAAGGATTGCTCATAAAATTCTACTTTTGCCATAATGTTTCTAGCTTTATTTACCCTTTCCCTTATATAGACGCTTTCTGATGCCTTTGCAGCATACTACTTTTGTAAACATTGGGACAAAAGGAGAAATTCCTCAAAACAAGCAGTTTTTCCTTTTGCCACAATGTTTTAAATTTTTTTCAGTAATTATATCTACAATTATAGAGATTTACCAAATGTTTGACTTTGAGTAACCATTTTCAAAGTCGTCTGCTGCAGTTTTGCAGTATATGGAAAAGGGTTAAACTAAACTAGAACTATTTTCAAAGTCGTCTGCTGCAGTTTTGCAGTATGTGGAAAAGGGTTAAACTAAACTAGAACTATCACTGAAGATGATAAATACCCCCTAAACAGCACCTTGACCTACACCATAACTAAATAAGTAAAAGGGCCATAACACTTTTAAATATCATGCAATGTTAACCCCTTTAGAATGTAAAATTTTATTGAATTCCACCCAGTGGTTTGTAAGAAATAGGCCGGATAAAATATTGCTTCCGACCGACAGACAGACTCCTATACCCCTCTTCTTCGAAGGGGGTATAATAATTATACTTTCAATCATTAAAATGTTTTCATAGTTGTCTGCTTCAGGTTGTTTGTATTTTGGCAAGGGTAAAACATGTATCTGAACTTACAGTATATAGCCCTGCAGCGAGAAAGAGTGAGGCAGCAATTAGGTGCATATTGTATTTTCTATTTCTTTCATTGTATTTGGTTTGAAAGTCGCCCTGTGGGGTGGGCAGTAGATCCATCAATGCTCCTCGGTCTTCACATTGTTGTTTCAATGTCATGCCATGTCCATGTCCACCATAACACCTGGCAACTGTAATTAGTAAAACAGAAGCTAGGAACATTTCTACAAAATTATTTGAAAATCGGCCAGACACTTTTGGAGGAGAAGATTTTTTAAGTTTTCACTATAGCCATATAATGCAAAATAGCCCTGACCACTGGCGGCCATGTTTTTGACCAATCAATATGGCTTGAAGGAATCTGAAAGTGGGTCACTTAAGGAACATTTCTACAAACTTATTTGAAAATCGGCCTGACACTTTCGGAGAAGAAGTTTTTTAAGTTTTCACTAAAGCCATATAGGGCAAAATAGCCCCGCCCCCGCCGCCATGTTTTTCAACCAATCAACATTTCTTGAAGGATTCTAATAAAGGGTCACCCAAGGAACATTTCTACAAAATTATTTGAAAATCGGCCTGACACTTTCGTTGGAGAAGATTTTTTAAGTTTTCTCTTTAGCCATATATGGCAAAATAGCCCCGCCTCTGGCAGCCATGTTTTTTTTACCAATCAACATGGCTTGAAGGAATCTGATAAGAGGGTCACCCAAGGAACATTTCTATAAAATTATTTGAAAATCAGCTGAACATTTTCGGAGAAAAAGATTTTTATTTAGTTTTCACTATAGCTATATAAGGCATAATAGCCCCACACCCTGACGGCCATGTTTTTCAACCAATCAACATTTCTTGAAGGAGTCTAATAAAGGGTCACCCAAGGAACATTTCTACATAATTATTTGAAAATCGGCCCGACACTTTCGGAGGAGAAGATTTTTTAAGTTTTCTCTTTAGTCATATAAGGCAAAATAGCCCCGCCTCTGGCAGCCATGTTTTTTTACCAATCAAGATGGCTTGAAGGAATCTGATAGAGGGTCACCCAAGGAACATTTATACAAAATCATTTGAAAATCTGCTCAATACTTTCAGGAAGAAGATTTTTTAAGTTTTCACTATGGTCATATAAGTCAAATTAGCCCCGCCCTCTGACATGGCTTGAAGGAATCTGATAGATGGTCACCCAATGAAGAAGATTTTTTAAGTTTTCACTATTTTTTTCTTTTGGGTGCCATGGAAACAAGAATTATGGATGGATAAAAAAACAAGAGGGCCAAGATGGCCCTAAATCGATCACCTAATTGATAGTAAATTAGTAGCAAATATTTAACTGCAAATATCTTGGAAATTTTTTATCAGGGAATGCAAATGAAACTGCAAAGGAGTGGACACTTCTCAAGAAACAGCTTATCAGTAAAGGCCATTTATATCTTGAAATCTAACAAGAACTTTAATAAGAATGGAATTATAAAGTTTTTGTCATTTTGCACCTTTCCTGATGCCGCCTTGCTGCCCTGTTTTTCAACGAAATCAATATGGCTTCAACAGTTTATTTAGAGGGTCACTTAAGGAACATTTCTACCAAATTATCTTGCAATCGCACAAGTAGATTATGGAGGAAAAGGATTTTAAAATTTGGGTATTTTTCTCACTTTCTGATGCCGCAGCAACCAAAGTTATCAATGGAATTTAAATCTTTGAACAATTTTGAAAGAGGACCACCAAAGGAACATTCTTGTGATGTTTTGTGGAAATTGGTCTATTGGAATGGTAGGAGTTGGTTGTCATTTGTAGCTAAAAGTTCAATTTACCCTTTTTGTGACAACGCCTGGTTTATATGATTGTGTAACCAATCAAAACGGCTTAAACAAATTAAATAGAGGATCATTACAGTAAGATTCGTATTATATTTTCTTAAAATCAGACAAACACTTTCATAAAAAATGGAATTTTCAAATTTTGTCATTTTGCCCCTTTTCTGATGCCGCCTGACTGCCATGTTTTTCGACCAATCAGTATGGCTTGAACACATTTTATAGAGGGTCACCCAAGGAACATTTCTACCAAATTATATTTGAATCTGACAGGCAGATTCGGAGGAGAAGATTTTTAAAGTTTGGACATTAAATCGATCACCTGATTGATAGTGTATGGTGAGTGTAAGGAACGACAACTCTGCGAAGGAGATTGCCCTTGCATAATACTCTGCCAAGTGTTACCTCCCTTAGACCATCAATCTAATAACCATATGTCATTTGAAGCAAAAAGTTAATTTTACTCCTTTTCTGATGCTGCTTGGTTGCTATGCCTTTCAACAAATCAATATGGCTTGACAAAGTATGTAGATGATCAATGAAAGAACATTTCTACAAAACTATCTTTAAATCAGACAAGCACTTTTATAAGGATACTTTATTAAAGTATTGTCATTTTGCCCCTTTTTTGATGCCGCCTGACTGCCATGTTTTTCGACCAATCAGTATGGCTTGAACAATTTTTATAGAGGGTCACCCAAGGAACATTTCTACCAAATTATATTTGAATCTGACAGGCAGATTCGGAGGAGAAGATTTTCAAAGTTTGGACATTTTGTCCCCTTTCTGATGCCGCAGCAACCAAAGTTCTCAATGGAATTTAAATCTTTGAACAACTTTGAAAGAGGCCAACCAGAGGAACAGTCCTGTGATGTTTCACGAAAATTGTCCTTGGAGTTTGGGAGGAGTTGATGTTTAAAGCTAAAAGTTAACACCGGACGGACGACGGACGACGGACAAAAAGTGATCAGAATAGCTCACCTTCAGCCTTCGGCTAAGGTGATCTAAAAATATTAAACAAGATGTGTTTGTGAAACACTGATGCCCCCCAATGGCAACATCTAGGTCAAAGGTCAAGGTCGCAAGGTCAAACATTTTGGTACTGACAGAAAGGTAATGTCACAAGGAATACACATGTGAAATATGGTAGCCGTACCTGTTATGGTTCAAAAGTAGTGGTCAAGGTTAAAGGTTTTTTTGTGCAGACAGACCAACAGACAGACGTGCAGACCAACAGACAGGCCAAAAACTATATGCCCCCCGAATCGGAGATTCCGGGGGGGGCATAAAAAGGAATTTAAGAGAGGACAATGAGAGGATGCTCCCTATGAAGTTTCAACCAAATTGGCCAAGTGGTTAGGGAGAAGAAGTCGTTTAAACTTTAAAGGAAAATGTGATCCCCTATTGCTACAATTGATCTGTTAATGCATCAATAACTCGAACTGGTAAACAACGGACTGTACAGCTGTCTCTGCACTAAAACTGAAACAGTGTTTGTCAATTTAAAGGAAAATTATTTTACTTGTCAAGTTGTGGACTAAACAAACAAGTTCCGAAACATTGACCCTTTCTTAAATGCACTACCTTGATACCTTGATGTTAGGTCATCATCTTAAGCCTAAGCTTATATTGACCTCTCTCAATCTTTTTTATATATAACCGACAGTTGTGCGCCTAAGATGGGTGAAATTTCTTGTCATTCCAATCAGGGGTGGCGAAATCCATGATTGTCCGTATTGCCCAGCTTGTCCCAGAGCATGTACGGACAAGTGAAATTTTGTAGGGATTTACTATATAAATATCATACGGACAAGTGCAAAATAGCATTTTGAAAAAACGGACAAGTAAGTCAAAATCATATTTCGCCACCCCTGCCAATCTTCTTTGTTGAGCAGTGATTTAAACACATTTAGTGAACTGGCATTTACGGTTTCACATGTAAGTTTGTTCCAGAAAGTGACTGATCTTTGCGAAAAGGTGTTGAAGCGTATATTGTTGTGACTTTTCATTTTAATAAATTTTAAGTTATGACCTCTTAAACCGCCTGTTGATAGAGAAAACATATTGTCCCATTTAAGTTCATCCAGATTATGAATGCTTTTATAAATCTGAATCATGTCAGCACGATCTCGTCTATACTCCAGAGTTGGAATTCCTAGTGATTTCATTCTATCAATATATGGTAACTCCTCCAAGTCTGGTATTAATTTTGTGGCTCTTCGCTGAATTCCTTCAATACGTTTAATGTCTTTTAATAAGTGTGGAGACCATACACATGACCCATATTCCAAAACTGGTCTTACAATAGACTTATACAAAGTAAGTAGCATTGGTTTGTCCATATATTCAAAAGACCTATGTATAATTCCTAAATTACGTTGAGCTTTATTAACTATATTGGTGATGTGGACATCAAACAGCGCTTACGTTAATGGACGTATTGGGCGTTTTTACGCTCTAAAATCGATCCCGTACGCCCAAAATTGACAAGGGAGACGTCCAAGTACGTCCAGGAATACAGGGTATACGCCGACAATCAAAACACAGGACGTATATATGTCCACTAGAAATTGTGTGTAATTATCTAAAGACACTGTGTATTGTGTTTTATGAAGTGTCAATTATCGACAGTGGGAGTTATCAATTGGTAGATTTAAGCCAATCACGATCGAGAATGCGTACCCCACCCACCCCCAGATTTGACACTTGATAACGACTTCACACCAATCAATTCTATTTTTCATTTTAACAGTGTAGGGGTAATTAATTTCAATAACCCATGTAAAAACATACTAGGATATGATAAAAGAATGTCCCTATATTAATTTAACTGTTTAAAGATTATTATTTTGTTTGCCTGAATCCATAGGAAACACTTTTTAATTGCCGATTTTTTAAAAACAAAGTTGACATGAAGATCTATCAAAATCACAGCCAGCTGTCAAAAAGGACTTGCTTATGAATAGATTGCATATAAGCCCATTTTAGTTCATTATTTTTTTAAAATATAAAAGAAACTGAAGTCTGGAGGTGAAAATACATATTGTAATTTGTAATGGGTTTTCGTGCATTTTCCAGGTTTTTTTTTCTGAAAAGGGGGAAGGGGCCTGGGGCCTTTGAGAAGGGGAAAATTTCGCGGCGTTTTAGAAAAAAGGGGGAAAATTGTAAACTAGTATAATGTGCATGTTTAACTTTTATCATTACAAGGCCATCTGTCTATTTTTCATGTTCTTGAACTCCTACACTAGATTGTCATAATCCAGTTCACTTAAACTATATCACTGTCAAGGGTCAAAATTAGCAAGATTTTCTACTTGCATTTTTTCGCAAGTGCTATTTTTTGTTACTTGCTAAATGAGAAAACAACTTATTAGAACTTTAACTTTAAGCAACACAATGTGAACTACAATAGTGCAATACACTGTTATGGTCAATCATGAATGTAATGTAAACATGGTCCAAAACATGCTGTGAAAAGAAGCTGCTGAGACTGTCAAGATATACAACATAGTCTAGAAACTGTGTTTCAATTTCTGGCTCCATATGGCAAAGTATGGGGTCTTTTCTGAATTAGTCAAGACAACATCCATCTTGTCACAGCAGTTTTGGGGTCATATTCTCTAAGGGCAACAACATCAGCAACTTTAATTCTCATCAAAATATCAAGTATTTCAGCACCAAGCCTACACCTCGAGTCAAATTGTATTCTGTTCATTGTGGAAAGATAAATGAGATTTAAGCTAATGTTACAAAAATTAAATATGAAAAAAAAAAAATTTTTTTTTTTTGGGGAATTTATATTTTTAGGGGAAAAACTATGCTTATTTTCCGGGGGGAAGGGGCCGTTAAACGGCCCCTTTTATATAAGGAAAAAAAGCCCTGTTTTCTGAATTTTGGAAATCGGAAATGTCATTCAAGAAAGTATTACTCACACTCATTCTTATTTGTTTTAAAGTTGACTATTATGAAAGTTTAGTGCCCTTAATGTGTGTTTGTAATATGTCACACTGCAGAACACTTTATTTACTGGTGTTTAAAATAAAATCAATAACTCATTAACAGAAATCATTCCTTTTGCCATACTGAATGTGATTTAAGAACATAATACATGTTTAATGTGAATGTAATGAATCATGGCCATGCCAATCTTTTGATGAATTTTATGCTGGATAGCTTTTGACAAATGACTGGAAAAAAGCATTTAATATCACATAAAAACCTACTGGTTTAAAAGTGTTATGATAGAACCAACAATAACATTGTTGACAAAGGAGCAATATCCATTTTCTGTATTAATTAGCTTCTTTTCCAATAATGTATTTAAAAATAAAACAAAGGGAAACACAATAGAATGTGCAAGATGCAAAAAAAGCCAGCGTGCCACCTGGGACTTCCAAGAATTATGAGCAGGACTTCCAAAATTCAGACCCAGGAAGTCAGGACTTCCTGTTTCAAAAAGTTAGTGCAAGCACTGCATCAAAACTCAGTTTGGTGTCAAATATAACTCCCAAGTCCTTCTCAGAATCAACACTTTCAATATAAGAATGGTACCCATCTGAGTCCGTCTTAGTGTATCTATAGTGGGGATTATTATTTCCTACATGTAGTACTTTGCATTTTTTTGAATTAAAAGATAATTTCCACTTATCACTCCAGTCACAAAGGTTATCAAGATCTGTTTGCAGCGCTTCACAGTTTTCTTCCTTACTAACAGTATACAGTTTAGTGTCATCTGCAAATATTTTAACCATACCCCCAACAACATTTGGTAGATCGTTTATAAAACACAAAAACAGAACAGGACCTAAAACGCTTCCCTGTGGAACTCCACTTATTACTTTTGACCATGAAGATATATTTGTGCCAACTCTAACACACTGTTCTCTATTTATGAGAAAGTTTTTAATCCAGTTCAGGACTGATCCTCTTATACCTAACTTATGTACCGTATATACTCGGTTATAAGTCGCACTTTTTTACCTTCAAAATCGAAAGTGAAGTGGGGGGAGCGACTTATAAGAGGGTCAAGCAAAAATTCAGAAAAAATTACCCTCCAATTCACCGATCGTCAAAAACTGTGCAGGCCGGTCATTGATAAAAAGGGCGACTTAAATAAATCAAGTTTGATTGAAAGAAACATATCTTATAGAATTGATTTGTTTATAAAAACAAACACTAGAAAAAATATATAACTTATGAATGTACATTTAAAAAGTCATTTGTTCCAAGTTATTGTTTCGATTTTAGCTCGATTGGAAGCCATTTTGAATTTTGTGAAAATATAAATTGCGGAGCTCAAGTCCAGATGCGTAAATATACAGACCATAATACTGTTACTAGGTCGTATGTCACTTTATATGTGATTGAAAAAATAATGTAAACTTTAATTTATATTTCAGGATAAAGTGTTGTTTTTATTTTAAACAAAAAGTCATTGATTTGTAACCCTTATTAACCCTTATTACCATATATTGAGGCTTCCCATCCGAATTTTGAAATGTTAATGCTAACTCAAAATTGCTTGCAATAAGCAATTTCTCCTTTATCCACGATGTTTCTTGCCTTGATGTTTTCAACGTAGCCTTGTACATAATTGTTGCATGCGGGAAAGTGATAATTTGTCATTGTGTAGACACGTACACACGTAGCTGTCAAACTATCTTAATTAGAAAGTCCATGTTTGCAGAAGGTGATAAAAAGAAGCCATAATAATGGCCACGACAAGACCCATTTCACCGTGATTTTGGCCTGCATGGGTGATGGTACCAAATTAAACCATTAGAAAGCAAAAAACAAACACAGATCCAATTAAAGAGATAAAAAAGTCGGACCAAAATTGTCATAATTAATCCACAAACAATCCCAAGACTACACACGGGGTGATTTAACACGGTCAATAATTGACGTTAAAGTGTATTAAGTAAAAACTGATAAACATGCAATTATCGGCTTTTACCACTGTGATACATCTGCAGTATTTGAGAGTCGTAACAAAGACAATAACTGTAGCTAAAGTGTATTAAATACAAACTGCTAACAATGCAATTATCGGTTTTTACCCACTCTAATACGTACACGTCTGCAGAATTTGACCTCGGGTAATTTTACATGTAACACCTTTAGCTTGATGATAATTTAAACCTGTGTGGTTTACACGCGACAGTTGTGTTAGAATTATTTGACTGTTAGAATTGAGGTCGCTGAACCGTGGATTTTTATTAAAAAGGGTGAACAAACTCCATAAACGAAAGCTATATTATCAAACAAAGGGGAAATTAGCAATGTTTTCAAAAGTTTTCAGCTGCCTCAGAAACATCATGGGAAAAGGAAGAATTTAATCTGAGTTAGCAGATTATCACTGTATGCGAATTAATTTCAGTTATGCAACGCCGATTTTTCCCTCCATCTACCATCTACCCCTTCAGTTAACCCTTTCCCGCATACAACAAATCTGCAGCAAACGACCTTGGAAACAAATTGACAATATCGGGAATAAACTCCATAAATGAGAGCTATATTACCATAGATAAAACAAAGGGTTAATCAAGACGAGTGTGTTTTCACATAACCTGGGGCCTTTTGTGACCGGACAAAACCGGTTTATGTATTCCCCAGTAAATCTCTTTAGATAAAACAAATTAAAACTAGTTGGACATCATTGTATGTTCAAA
This sequence comes from Serripes groenlandicus, assembly GCA_031761405.1. Classification (NCBI taxonomy): domain Eukaryota; kingdom Metazoa; phylum Mollusca; class Bivalvia; order Cardiida; family Cardiidae; genus Serripes; species Serripes groenlandicus. Next base: position 49,836,993 of record JASEVX010000006.1, read on the forward strand.
TAATGTAAACAAAAAGCTGATGCTCGATCTTGATGACTTAAGGTTATATATCTCGCTTCTTATGATAGTAAAATCTATTTAGACTATAAATCAATGCTTACATAAAACTAATTGGACATTATATGAATGTTTTAAACAAAAAATCTGATGCTCGATCATGATGACTTGGGTTATATCTCGCTGCTTGTCATAGGGTTTTGACGTGAAAAAAATCAAAAATCTAACTGCGACTTATAAGAGGGTCAATCATCAAACCCTAGACTTTAGGCCTCGAAGTAGGGGGTGCGACTTATAGACGAGGGCGACTTATAACTGAGTATATACGGTAGTTTAAAAAGTAGGCATTCGTGTGAAACAGTGTCAAAGGCCTTAGAAAAATCAAGATACACAATATCAACTGGGTTGCCATTGTCCATTCATCCAATATTTCTAGTAATTATATGACACATGATCTTCCTGGCCAAAAGCCATACTGATCGTCTGAGAACAAATGATTTTGTAACATATAGTTCATTACATTTTTCCTTATTAGTGATTTGCAAAGTTTGCAGACAACCAGAGCTCTAGATAAGCGTGCGTACTGCGTTTTCACGCATTGATTTTTCAAAAAAACGCATTAAAATTCCAAACTGTGCATATCGTCACGCATTTACAAAATCGCGATCCCGTATTGATTTCCGATAACATGCGTAATCCGTAGGATAGTCCAGGTTTCTGTACTCTAAATGCGAAGTTATATTTTGACTGTTCGCATCCGAGACGTTACAATGAAATATGTAAGAATATCCGTAGGAGTGCAACCATTCACCGAACCCTAGTACCTTTCTATAAATAACTCACTCATATGTTGACCACGTGATCAGTGTACATTTTTTTTCTAACTTGTAATCTCGCGAGACAGTTAAAAGTAGAGAGCTTCATCCAATGGATGCGAAATAACACCACGTGACATTTTCGCGGGCATACATACCACGTGACATTTATTTGCGGCTCTTTCTTGAAGTTGTAGTAAACATTTCCTTATTTGGAAATCTACTACGAGGCAAATTGTAATCTACTTTTAATTTTCATTCACCATCGATGATATGACTCATAATCTCATTATATTATAAGGGGATGAATGCACCGGTAATCCCGGTCAGTTGAATGCTTAAAGAGATATAAACAGCGAGATACGTCGAGAAAATGTATTTCATACTTTGATTATATATTCGAATCGAACTCAAGTATAAAGGGTGAAAGTGCAGAGGTGAACGTGTAAAAAATTGATAATTGTCAAAGCACGAGTACACGCTTACCCGAGTTCTTATCGTGTGTACCAGACATCACCTTGACGACCTCTGTTTGTAGGGTAGTTTAACTTGATTACGCTAATTGGATTAAAAGTTTGCCTAATCCGACGACGGTCTTCTTTCAAATACCGTTAATTAATTAATTAAGTCGGACGTTTTCTTTATCTTTTAAAAATACTTGATGACGAGAAATACCGATTATACCGATTATCACTTCGGAAACTAAATTGAAAGTTATTTATTTATTCTGTATGCACAACTACTTGGAAAATATGCAGCCTCGTGCCTAATGGATTCCTCCCCGAATAATGAATTTGATTGGTCAGAATTGAAATAATAAATACGTCATCAATCTATTCTGATGAGGTACTTTCCGAGATTCCAAAATGGCAGATGTCAAATAATTTTTTGCCGAGATTTTTCGAAATTTCGACTCTGAAGCAGAATTTGAGGGCATTGAAAGTGCAGATTTGATAGATATTAGTAAGACCACTTTATGCTTCTCTGCCATATCTTGATAATGACATTTCCCGCAATCAACAGCTGAATTGTTCGCGAGAAATTAGCGAACCACTCATCCCCCTATTCGGCCTGGACATTTTGTTGACATTGCCAGCAAAGCTTTACCGGTTGTCATCATTATTAAAATCAAATAAATAAACACTAATTTTTCAGCATTCAATTAAAAATCAGGGGGTGAAGGACCCCCTGAAAAAAAAGCTTATCTAGAGCTCTGGACAACAGAAGTTAAACTAATAGGTCTATAGTTTGATGGTTCCTTTTTACTTCCCTTTTTGAATATGGGTACAACAATGGCTTTCCTCCAATCATTTGGAATATTTCCTTCCTGAATAGACCGATTAAATATCACTACGTTGCTTCGTTACTGGTCCGTTAAGGGTTACTTGACTGTATGCCGTGAACGAAACCTATATAAGTTTAAAGAAGATGTAATTTTTTAAATTAATATTACAATGAAGGAAAACGAGCACCAAGAAATCTCAGATGACCGATCTGAAGGGACAAAATTCAGACACTTTCGTCACCCCACCCACATTCTCTGTCAAGGTCAGTGTGCGTTCAACTGAAGAAGTCTCAGTTTTGATAGTTCAATGATCAATGAAATTGTTTTCATTCGTAGTAACAGAAGAGATAATTACTTGTTAAAAATGGCCTTGTTGCTGCTAGTCGAAGTGCTGGTAGCATTTTTGCCTGTGGTTGTCAAACTGCAGAGAAGCACGCAAGCCGGAAACGACTTTTTTTAAATTACCCACAAGGAATCATTTAAATGTAAGATCGTTAATGGTAACTAGCAAAAAGGATTTTTAAAAAATCTGTAGTTCTGTAAAACTCATAACTAGAAAAAGCGTAAGTCTCCCTCATTTCAGAATCATATGACCATCTGCTTACAAATACCAACCATCCTGTGTAGTTCGAAGACTCTGGGTCTAAATATTCTTGAGACTTTGATCAGGTGACCTAAAAACAGTAGGGGTCATCTACTCACGGTATTTGAAAGACCCTGCTCACGGGATCCAATAATTTAAATTTACAACCCCATTACTTTGATATTTTACCTAGTCACAGTAGTGGTTATTTTCACATGCAGGACAATCATCTTATGAAGGTTAAATAATCTGAATCAAGGGTACGTGGTTCTTGATGTATTGAGCCAGAGACATATACGATATGTGTTTATATGTACGGTGGCATAGAGGTGACATGTGTGTGTTTTTATTTTTATTTTACTAAGTCGTGCGCACGACATACTAAGTCGTGCGCACGACTTAGTAACTCGTGCGCACGACTTAGTAACTCGTGCGCACGACATAGTATCTCGTGCGCACGACTTAAGTATCTCGTGCGCACGACTTAGTATCTCGTGCGCACGACTTAGTAACTCGTGCGCACGACTTAGTAAAATAAAAATAAAATTATTTATCTCGTGCGCACGACTTAGTATCTTGTGCGCACGACTTAGTAACTCGTGCGCACGACTTAATTATCTCGTGCGCACGACTTAGTATGTCGTGCGCACGAGATAAATAAAAACATACACATGTCACCTCTGTGCCACCGTATATATGTCTCTGATTGAGCGGAGACATATTTGACGTTTTCAATTCCCAGTGACCTTGACTTTTCATACAATAACACCCAAAACAATAAGGTTCAGCTTCTCAACTCATCCTGTTAAGTTTGAACACTGGCTCAAAGGGTTATTGGGATAACTCAGCGGTACAAATTTGATCTTTACCTCGACCTTTGATCCAGTAAGATGACTGGTAACAGCAACATCAATAGGGGTCATCGGGTACCGGGGGTCATCTAACCAAGGAGTCCAATCATCCTGCGGATTTTGAAGACTGTGGAAAATTTGAGCAGGAATGTATTCAACCTTAATGGCCCCTGTCAGCTTGAACTTTGACCCTGTGCTCCTAAAAATAGTAGGGATCATATTTTTGAGTAATAAAACTTGTCCAAATCGGCCCCACATCGTGTATAAGGATTTGAAAATCAAACTCAAAGAAGCTATAAATAACGTCTGAAAATTAAATTTGAATAATCCTTCATTGTCTACGGTAATTTTTCATAGTATAACAATACTACTTTTTAAATGAGGTGTCGACTTGACTCGAATTTTGTCCATGAGGTGTCGGCTCATCCAAAAAGTCAACTTAACCGAAAGGGGGTCGGTGTAACTAGGTGTCAGATTATCTGGATACCGGGATGATAGTCTCAATAAGTCCAATCATCCTATGAAATTTGAAGACAGCGGGTTCTAGAGGTATAATTTACCCTGAAGGTCCCTTAATTGTCATTTAACCTTGATTAACTGACCCCAACAACAACAGGTCATCTAGTGCATACGTACAATCATCCTATGCAGTTTTAAGATTTTAGGGTTCTTAAAGTATTGAGAGGAAACAGATTTTGACATTTAAGGCCCAATTCTGACCCCAAAAACAGTATAGGTCATCTACTCAATAAGTCCAATCATCCTACAAAGTTTGAAGACTTAATTAAACGAATGAAGTTTGAAGATTGATTTAATTTTCGGACGTTATTTAATTATAGCTTCTTTCAGTTTGAAGACTCTGGATTCTTTGGATTCTGATGGTGTTTGTTTCCGTACACCAAGAATTTGTTTTAAAAACTGTAAATGTACCTTTTCTACGTCGTCAGCTTTATACATTAAATTCGGTAGGATAAGTGAATCGCACAATTTAAATTTTTCGCCAACTTTTAAAGAGATTTGCCAACTGATGAATACAACGCAAAAATAGCTTTCATAGCTTGTTCAGATAACCTTTTCTGTGCCATTTAATACATTGTTTACTTTGTTTAGGCATGTGCCTCTCTATGGTCCTTTTCTTCACTTCCGGTCCGTCATAATTTGGTACAAATTTAAAAGGTACATTGTACCATGATTTATATAACAAGTTTTAAAAACTATTAACACTTTTTGCATCGACAACATATTCTGGCAGTTAGTTCCATAAATCAAAGACCTAATAGTGTTATTAGGTCTTTGCATAGATGTATTATTCTTTGGGAGAAAAAATACTTCCTAATGTTTATACGACAGTTGTTTTTATATATTTTGAATCTATGGCCTCTTGTATTGTTATGTTTAAGTGGAAATATAAATCTGTGTTGTTCTACCTTATCGATGCGGTTTATGATTTTGTATGTTTCCACCATGTCGGCTCTACATCGTCTTTACTGTAGGGTCGGTAATCCCAATTCTGATAGTCTTTCTTTATATGTGAGATTTTTGATAGAAGCTGGGACAACTAATACTTATTAGTCGTCACAGATAGAAGGGAGCATTTTAATTGCCCGTCTTTGTACATTTTACAACATAAGAGTTTCCTTTTTGTTGATTTCAGAGCCATATGTAGAGCTACTGTACTTCAAATGGGGTCTAACGAGACTTTTGTACAGTACATACAACATTTCTTTGTCTATGCATGTAAATGATCTTCTGACGATATCTATTTTTTGGTTTGCTTTCTTGTCTTGGGAATTTATGTGTTCTTGAAAGTTAAGTTTGTTGTCGATGATTATGCCAAGGTCCTTTTCCTGGGTGCTTTGAACAAATTCTGATCCATCAATGTAGTATTTGCATTCGTTCATGGTCCCGAAGTGTACATGTTTACATTTTGATTCATTAACATTTAGTAACTACTTTTTGGACCGGAAGTGAAGTGGTTTAAGTCATCTTGTAGGATTTTATTGTCAGTTGGTGTGTTGACAATGGAGTATATTTTTGTATCATCAGCGAATAATTTGGCTACATTGTTGACTACTTCAGATAAGTCGTTTATGTATATGGTAAATAATATTGGCCCCAAAACACTATCTTGAGGGATACCACTAGTCACAGGCGCCCAAGTTGAGCTTGAGTTATTGAGTACAACGCTTTGTTTCCGGTATGTTAAGAAATTTTCCAGCCCTGCTATTAGTTTCCCTGTAATGTCGTATCCTTTTAGTTTTTTGATGAATCTTTAATGAGGGACTGTGTCAATTATAAACGCTTTCTAGAAGTCTAGGTAGATAACGTCTATATTGATGTGTGTATCTAAATTATACGTCCAGTCCTCTAGTACTTCCAGTAATTGTGTTTACATTATCTACCTTACCGGAAGCCTTGTTGGTGTTTGGTGAAGAGATTGTTGGATTCCATGTGTAGCATTATTGTATATCTTACTTCAGTTTCCATTAATTTGCCTATGATTGATGTCAGACTAATAGGTCTGTAATTGGTAACTGAGTGTTTGTTTCCTTTCTTATGGATCGGCAAGTTTCCAGTCACTGGGTACGGTACCTTTCTCCATAGATATTGTGAAAAGGTTTGTTCGTGGTTTGTAGATTATATCTGCCGTTTTGGATGAATTGAGTTATAGCCTGGGGACTCTGTGTCTTTTTGTAAAATTTTCTTAATATTTGATTCGCAGAAGTCTACATTTTCTAGCACAATTTCGGTCCTTGTTTCGAAATAGGGTATTTCGTCTGTTTCTATGGTGAATACACTTTTAAAGAAGCTGTTTAGTAATTCAGCTTTTATTAGATTGTCAGTTTGAATATTTCCATCATCATCGATGATGTTCCTGTTCTTTGTTTTGTCTTTGATTGTACAAATTTCCAAAATACTTTTGAATCTTCCTTCATTTTAAGTGCTATTGATTTTTAATATTATTTTTTTTTTGCTTCTTTGACCTTAATTGGCGCTGCTTTCATATTTTATGTTGTCATATAGTTTTCTTTTGCTTGTGGGTTCCTGCTGAAGTTCCATTTTGTCCATAGTGTTCTTTTTTCTTTACCGCCAGTAATGTGTCATGGTCCATTCATGGTGTAGATATTCCCATTGTAGGACAATGTAGCACCCAAATATGTAAAATGTGTGACTTCAGTTAATTTCATTCCGTTATAAAACATTTCAGGATCAATACTTGGGCGTCCATTGTTACATATCATAATAACGGGTTTTTTAGTATTAACTGTCAGACCCCATTGATTACAATAACTATGCAATGAATCCATCAAGGATTGTAAGGCTTCATTAGTGTATGAATACAGTAAAAAGTAACAGAAATAACTTAATGTTGTTCAGAGTAAAATAATCGTTATCTTGTAATAAGGTTCTCATAGAAATCATTGATGAAAAGAATGAACAACAACGGTGAACTCGGCTCGCCTTGTTTTACTCCGCTTAAGCATTCGAAACAGTCACTCAATGTGTTATCTGATCTTACACAGGCCTTGACATCTGTATATATAACTTTTAACATATTAACAATTTTCGTAGAAGCTCCAATTAAGTTGTAATAACTTAAACCACATACCGTTTCGATAAACTGTATCGAATGCTTTTCGAAAATCAACAAAAGCACAATAAAGTTTTTTCTTCTCAACATTCAGAACAGTCTGTAATAAAAATAGACAATCACTCGTTCCTTTACCGCTTCAGAATCCAAACTGATACTCAGTCATAACATTATCAATTTCTGCCCAAGTCTTTTCTAACATAATCGATAACATTTTAGAGAAAATACTGGTTAGGGTTTTGCCTCTGTAATTATTAACATCCGAATTATCTCCCTGTTTTGATACTGGGGCAATTACACCCATAGACAAATTTGAAGGATATAGGCTGTTGTTATACATTTTATTAAATAATTTACATAGTATCTTTACATTCTATAAACATTTCAGGTATCAGTACATCTTCGCCTCCGCTTTTCCCACATTTCAATGTATTAACTGCTCGTTTAACTTCATCAACAGTAAAATCACAATCTAACATTTCTATATATATGTGATGCTGTTCTTTATTACTAAAATCATTTTCAATGTTATCGTTAGAAAAATGACAAATCATCAGAAAAAACGTCTTTAAAATGATTGAAAAAAATCTGAATTTGGTATGTTAGATGTAACATTCCCATTTTCCCTGGATTAATTGATTTCATTCCAAAACGCTTTTGAATCCGTTTTTGCTAGCTTCTGAATTTGATTTTTAACGAATTATTTTTTCTCAAAAAATAATACAGTTAACGCGATCGTGTTTGTTTGCGGAAGTCACGGTTAAACTACACTTCCGCTTAGAATACACATTCGCTGCACCTAAATAGTCCTAGTATTTTTTCGATATTAAAATGACTTCTACGTGTTATTTCAATACAGTGAAGTCATAATTATACTATCGAATCATCATAGATAATCAATTTTCTAGAAAATATCAAATTAACAGTACGCGCATATATATTTCATTTGTCGGCAGGTACGTATAAGGCACGAGTATGAATTTTAGTCGTATGCCCATTCACTAGAAGTCGACCCCACGCTGTATAGAACAATGTTAATCTCACAAATATGCCACTACGCAGAGCTCAGTGAAATAGTCAGTGTGCATTTTAAACGCTCGCATCGCCGTTGTTTCTCCTTTTTCCAACATGATAACGATAATCAAAGGGGCTTTCTAATTATAGATCATGGTTTACATACGCGCGCATTCAGTTAGCTTAATATATATACGAAAGTAACGCTCAAATGTTGTATCAAAGTACCGTGGTGTAATGGAGAGCGTGTAGAACTACTAATCATGGACTACTTATGGATGCGAGTTCGAGTCCCAATAGGAACTGTTCTTTTTTTTTTTTTTAATTCTTATTTTATGCGATTTGTTAAACATTATAGATTTATAATAATTAATTCACTCACATGAAACATAGTCATAATATAAGCCGAAATCCTGGATCCGCCCCTGGTGACGAAAATAAATCGAACTAACAATGTAAATCTCACAAATATGCCATGGGTGTTTTGACAGACTTTACGCAGAGCTCAGTGAAAGAGTTAGTGTGCATGTTAAACGCTCGCATCGCCGTTGAAATGCTACATTTACTAAAACTGTCAACTGATAAAAAAAATCTCTGGACAAAAATATTAATAATAATAAAATAGACTAAATTGTGCAATAGCATGATCAATTGCATTCATAAATAAGATTGTACAATACATGTTCAAAATAATTCGTTACTAGTACTCTCAGTACTTTGATTATACACATTTTTGACTTTGCGTCTGTAAACTTTGTAACTATAGGGCGCGTTTTTAGTCGGTTAAATCGTCAGATGCGATGGGGCGGGGGGCCCTATCTATACCTATCTGCAAATCTGGGTTTGTTGTCGATTTCATCAAATCGGGCTGTGGGTGAATAGGAGGAGCTTGCGATGATTAGGTTAGCACCGGCGATCCCTTGGTTAAATTCATGTATGTCGATGGGTAAGGGAACATGGGCGACAAGGGGAACATTGTGCCATCATTACATTTGGTGTAGCAGGCTGCGATGCAGTCAGGTCTTGTGATGTACATTGTACAGGAGTAGTAGCTATGTTCGAGTTCGCCTTTTGTTGTGCCGCCTTTTTTGATTTTTGTTTTGGCTGTGAATTCATCTTTGTTGGGGTAATCGAATCCGGTTTTCTTTTCTTTCCCATTAAATATATGGTCAATAGCTATGATATGTCCAATTGTTCTACTTGCATTAACAATAAACAACAACAATAATGTATAGTATCAATATCGTGTTTCGCTTCAGCGTAAGTTTCAAAAATATAATGCAGTCAATCACGTTTCTGAAAATCCGTACTTACGGATTTACAAGATTCAATTTTGTCTAGTTACCTAGTTTTTGACCCGACATGGCCCATATTGGAACTTGGCCTAGATATCATCAAGACAAACATTCTGATAAAGTGTCAAGCTGCGTACGATGAAGCAAAGCATGAGGTCTCTATAGAGTGCTGACATTTTATTAAAATTAGTCCTAGTGACCTAGTTTTTTAATAGGACTATATATCATCAAAACAGCCATTCTGAGTAATTTCAACATGCCCAAAAATAAAAATGCGGCATTCACAGTTTTAACAATGTTTTCCTTCAATTTGGTCTATTGACCTAGTTTTTGACCCAACATGACCAACTTGCTCACCTTGAGCACTTCATGCACAGGGAAAAAATCATCAAGTTTCTTACCAATTTTAGCTCCACTGGCTGAAAGCCAGTCGAGCTTATGTCATGGCGAATTGTCCGTCGTGCGTGCGTGCGTTCGTTAACTTTTTGCTTCAAACGACTTCTCCCCCCTAACCACTTGGCCAATTCGGATGAAACTTCATAGGAAGCATCCTCTCAATGTCATCTCCTAAATTCCTTCAAATTGTTTGGATCCATGCAAAAATATAGTGTAAACTCAAAAAATCTTCTCCTCCAAAAGTGTCAGGCCGATTTTTAAATAATTGTGTAGAAATGTTTCTTGGGTGACCCTCTATCAGATTCCTTCAAGTCAAGTTGATTGGTCAAAAAACATGGCCGCCACTGCAGGCGCGTAGCTGCTTATACGTACGCGAGTACGCGGCTGAATCCACATGATTCTGACAAAAAAAAATCAGCCAAAGTTGCAGTATGCGCCCTTATAGCATATGCGGCCCCGGCTAATATTTCCCCGGCCAGCAGCGGACCGCTAGCTTGAAACAAGGCAGGCACTTCGCCGTTAGTGCGGGTAGAAGGCGGGACCTGCCTTATAGCATATGCGGCCCGCCTCACATTTCCCCTACCAGCAGCGGAGTGCTAGCTTGAAACAAGGCCATCACTTCGCCGTAAGCGTGGGTAGACTACGGGACCTGCTTTATAGCACATTCGGGCCTGGCTCACAGTTCCCCTACTAGCAGCGGGGTATTCGCTTGAAACAAGGCCAGCACTTCGTCGTAAGTGCGGGTAGACGGCAGGGTCTGCCTTATTGCAAATTCGGCCACGGCTCAGATTTCCACCACCAGCAGGAGAATGCTCGCTTAAAACAAGGCCAGCACTTCGCCGTAAACGCCGGTAGACGACGGGACCTCCCTTATTGCAAATTCGGCCACGGCTCACATTTCCCCTACCAGCATTCGCCATTTGTAGAAATGTTCCTTGTGAGACCCTCTATCAGATTCCTTCAAGCCATGTTGATTGGTCGAAAAACATGACCACCAGGGGGCGGGGCTATTTTACCTTATATGGCTATAGTGAAAACTTAAAAAATCTTCTCATAATTAAAATAAAATGTGGGAAGTTAAAGAAAAGAAATAAAATCAAAGATTTGAAACAAAGATAACTTGTATGTATATCTTTGAAATGTTTAATTGTTGATAGTAACCCTGATAAAAACAACATTTGACTTCTCTGCAGTTGACGACTTTTGAAAAATGTGTAAGAAAAGGAGATTTAATAACACAAAACGAGCAAATTCTTCTCTCACTACAATGTAATTATTTCAGCTCTGTATTAGCTCAGAGGTTGGGCAACTAGGAACAATAGAATTGAGAGAGAAAGTATATACATTGGAAGAAGAGTTGAGAAAACAAATTTATGCATTGAGCCTTGAAGGCATCAACCGAGCCTGCTGACTGGACTTTCGAGGACAGTTGGTTCCAGTCCCTGAGAGTACGAAGTAAGAAGGAGAATTGCCTGGAAGTTGTCCTTGTTGGAAATGTTGCGTATTTCTACATTATCTTGATGGCTTCTGAAGATATTTTGTTGGATCAACGGCTTCTTCCTGATTGATGATTTTGTGAAATTTTCAAGGGGTTTCCACTCTAGCTCTGTAATCATATCAGTGACACTGGATCTATTGTAGTACTTGAACTTGCTTTTTAATTTAAATAATGATATATTTTAGAATAATAAAACAGTTGTATGAATGAAAGTTAATAACTGAGCTTAACATCTTGTAACTGTAGCCAAGGTATATGTATAAGGGGACACTAATATACTGCCTTGCTATAGAGCTAGCTTTTATAGCGATGTGTTAGAGCGGTCACCTTCGAAAAGGTCTAAGGTTTGAGCCCTGGACAGGTCAGATCTCTTAGGGCTGCTACAATAAGCAATTACATAGGAAAAGCCTAGACTGTGTCACATCATTCTCAGACTCCAGAAATTCGAAGTATATAGCCAAGGTATATTTTTAAGGGAACACTTATACTTCCTATCTTTTATAGCGACATTGCAGAGCGTTCGTCTTTGGACCAAGAGGTCCAAGGTTCAAGCCTTAGTGACATCAATCTTTTAGGACTGTTACACACTTTCTTGAATGTTATGAAAGAATGTTGAAAGACCAGTTATACCAAATATGGTATGACTTCTGCAGTAATAGCAGAAAACTATCTTAACCCTTTCCCTCATATAGACACTTTCTGGCGCCTCTGCAGCAGACAGCTTTTTGAAAACATAGTGACAAAAGAAGAAATTGCACAAAACAAGCAATTTCTCCTTTTACCACAATGTTTCCCACTTTTTGTCATAGGTTATCCATTCAATTATGGAGATTTTCTATGTTTCGACAAAATACGTTCAAAGTCGTCTGCTGCAGAATTGTCGTATGAGGGAAAGGGTTAATAATGTTACCCTTAACAATATTTTTCTGCAGAATCAAATTTGTCATAAGTTGATTTAGGTAAATTTAGGAAATCTCTTTTAACCTTTAGAACTTCTACTTGTGATCTTATGAAAGAACAAGGACGTCATTTAGGAATTAAAAGATACTTTAGGTACTGCCATTCCCGTAATAAAGTTGTTGAATGCGATTTTCACCTTGTTATGGTATGTCATCTTTATAAAGAATTGCGCCTTAAATATGTCCCTGAGAAACTGCACATGCATCTAAATTTAAATACATTTTACATACTATTTGCCAGTACTGATATAGCAATAATTAGCAATATTTCTATGTCTAGAACAGAATAGCAGGAATAAATTTAGTTTCAAACCAAAGCAAAACATAATGTAAGTATTTTTATGTAGCTTATATGTATGTATATGGGCCAGTGGCCTTGTAATATCAGTGCACATTGTGTGAAATTTACTTTGATTTAAGATTGAGCAAGGCATACTTTCCCAAAAGTAAATTGCTGTAGAAGCACAAAGGATGGCCTTCAACAATGATATAGTCATGTAGCTCACACAACTTATTATATAATAAATCAATTAGTTTTCAGGTCCAACAAATAAAGAACTCATTCATTATGATAAAGCTTTTTTTATACGTTAATTTGGTTTAAAAATATTCTATTAAGATGAAGCATTTATTATATATAAATATAAACAAGAGGGCCATGATGGCCCTGGATCGCTGACCTGATTTTTTTCCCTTTTCACTTAGCAATATAAGCCCCGGCCCCTGGCGGCCATAGTTTCCAATCAACTTGGCTTGAAGGAATCTGATAGAGGAACACTCTAGGAACATTTCTACAAAATTATATGAAAATCGGCCTGACACTTTCGGAGGAGAAGATTTTTTAAGTTTTCACTATAGCCATATATGGCAAAATAGCCGCGCCCCCTGGTGGCCATGTTTTTTCACCAATCAACATGGCTTGAAGGAATCTGATAGAGGGTCAACAAAGGAACATTTCTACAAAATTATTTGAAAATCAGCCTGACAGTTTTCACTATAGCCATATAAGGCAAAAAAGCCCCGTCCCCGTGCAGATTTTAACTTTTTAAAATTTGAGTACTGGCGACAATGTATACGCAGTTGCGTATTTTGCGTACAGTCAGCTACACGCCTGGAAGGGTATTAGATGAACAAGTTTTCCAAGTTTCAAAGTAATAGGTTTAACAGTTTCCATGTAAGTGACCGTAAAGCAAAACTTAACCAACTTTGTCCAATTCTCAAAATCGACCAAAATAAATCAAAATTAATGTTTTATACCCCAAAAAACAGGCCCGCTCAGCATCTTTATCTTTAACAATAGGTTTTTTAGTTTCCATGTAAGTGATATAATTTCAAAACTTAACCAACTCTGCCAATTCTCAAAATCAACCAAATACATCTAAATTGATGGTTTTTACCCAAAAAAACAGGCCCCACTCAGCATCTTCAACATACAATGTGAAGAAGGGTATTAGATGAACAGGTTTTGCAAGTTTCATGTAAGTGACCTTAACGCGAAACTTAACCAACGCCGCCTCCGACGACAATCAAGTGATGACTTCTGCTTATTATTATCAATTTCTCCTTTGGCCACAATGTTTTCAAAAGTTGTTTGCTACTAACATGTCTCATTTTGGAAATGGGAAAAGCCCTAGAACTGATGAGAATAAATACACTTTTTTTTAATGTATTAATGTACAATGAGTATCAAATAACATTTAAAACTTACAGCTGACAGACTTTGTTATCGACAAGTTGCCAATTGTCAGTTGCTAATTGCTAATTTCAAATTCCTGGTAAATATCATAATAATTACCTTGATGACTGATAAGGAAAGATCAGAATTTTGATCATTGGTACTTGTAAATATCTACAAATAGCAAACAATTTATAAGCCTTTCACCATTTTTCATTGTCTTTAGTCCTAGACTATTTGCCTGCAGTCCTATAATGGGATTTTTTTTAATAAATAAGTAAACCAAACCAATCATTGCGATTATCTTATTTTTTCAAACATACTGTTTACTTTCACTGTAGAAATAAATAAGCTATATTGGCACCTTGTTCCTAATGGCATTCTATAACAATAACATGATATCAATAACATAATAAATTTACAAATTTCAAACAAAACAAACTATTATTGCATGTTTATATAGGTAAAGAAAAATATAACTCTTTTTTTACGGGTAAACAAATCGACGACAAAGCCAGCAATTTTTTTTCCGTCAAAAGGTAATGTGTATGAGCTTTGCTATACCATGTGTCCAGAGTTGATTTTCCGATGCAGTCATGATACTGCTACGTTAAGATTGGATGAAACGAAAATATCATGAAAAAAAATTCACTCGATAAAGGAATGAATACAAGTAATTTGATATGTGATAATTTGCGTGTAATAACACTCGTTGTCTATTTTTAAAATGAGTTAAAAAACAAAAGGCCCAAGAGGGCCAGTATGGCTACACTGCAATAAGGCAAAAATTAACCCTTTCCCTCATACAACAATTCTGCAGCATACGACTTTGAACATATTTTGTCAAAAAATTGAAAAAATCTCTTTAATTGAATCGATAACCTATGACTAAAAGTGGAAAATATTGTGGCAAAAGGAGAAATTGCTTGTTTTGTCTGCTGCAGAGGCGTCAATAAGCATTTATATGGGGGAAAGGATTAAATCTCAAAACAGCCCCACACCCTGGTGGCCATGCTTTTTTACCAATTACAGTGGCTTGAAGGAATCTCGTAGAGTGTCAACAAAGGAAAATCTCTGCAAAATTATTTGAAAATAGGCCAAATAGTTTGGGAGGAGAAGATTTTAAAAGTTTTCACTAAACCAATTTAAGGCCAACAGTCCCGCCCCCTGACAGCCATATTTTAAGACCAATCAACATGGCTTGGTGGAATCTGATAGAAAGTCACCCAAGAAACATTTATACAAAATAATTTGAAAATCTGCCAGATGCTTTCGTTCGAGAAGATTTTTTAAGTTTTCACTATAGCCATATACAGCAAAACAGCTTTGCTCCCTGGCTGCCATGTTTTTCAACCAATCAACATCGCTTGAAGGAATCTGATAGAGGTTCATCCAAGAACATTTCTACAAAATTATTTGAAAATTGGCCAGACACTTTTGGAGGAGAAGATTTTTTAAGTTTTCTCTATAGCCATATAAGGCAAAAGTCTCACCTTCTTGCAGCTATGATTTTCACTATAGCCATATATAAGGCAGAAAAGCCCCGCCCATGGCGGCCATAGTTTTTGACCAATCAACATGGCTTGGTGGAATCTTATAGAGGGTTATCCTAGGAACATTTCTACAAAATTATTTGAAAATCGTTAGGACACTTTCGGAGAAGAAGATTTTTTTAAGTTTTCACTATAGCTATATAAGGCAAAATAGCCCCACCCTCTTATGGCAATGTTTTTCGACCAATCTACATGGCTTGTAGGAATCTGATAGAGGGTTGGTCACCCAAGGAATATTTCTACAAAATTATTTGAAATTTGGCCAGACAATTATCAGGAGAAGATTTTTAAAGTTTTCAATATAGCCATCTAAGGTAAAAGAGCCCAGCCCTCTTGTGGGTATGATTTTTTTACTAATCAACATGGCTTGAAGGAATCTGACAGAGGGTCATCCAAGGAATATTTCAACAAAATGATTTGAAAATCAGCCCAACACTTTCGGAGGAGAAGATTTTTTAAGTTTTCACTATAGCCATACAAAGCAAAATAGCCTCGCCCCCTGATGGCCATGTTTTTCGACCAATCAACTTGGCATGAAGGAATCTGATAGAGGGTCACCAAAGAAACATTTCTACAAAATTATTTGAAAATCAGTCAACCAGTTTTGGAGAAGAAGATTTTTTTAGTTTTCACAAGTCTTTTCTTTCGGTTGCCATGGAAACCAGAATTTTGCATGGATCCAAAATATGTGAATTTAGGGGAGGACATTGAGAGAATGCTTCCTATGAAGTTTCATCCCAATGGGCCAAGTTGTTAGGGAAGAGAAGTCGTTTGAAGCAAAAAGTTGATGCACGCACGGCGTCGTACGCACCCATGCACGCATGGATGTACATTGGACGACGGACAATTCGCCATGACATAAGCTTGACTGGCTTTTAGCCAGTGGAGCTAAAAAACTGATAAGGTTTTACTGACTAACTGGATGTTACAAATTCAAACTTCTGTAATATGATGTCATTATATTATTGTAACGCAAATGATGGATAAATACCCAAATGGAAAATGACAGAAATGATAGGAAAGGATAGTTTGACTCGTCACAAAATTTAATGTTGTTCCGTAAATTATGGAATAATTTCATTGAAAGTAAATTATCAAGGCAAGTCGCTTATTTTTGTACCTGTCATCAATATTTCATGGATTTAAAATTTTGGACATATTTTAAAGTTAAATATATGCTTAATCAGATGAATTTATGTTTTAATTTTATTTGCTTAGGACTCCCATATAACTTATAATCAAATCACTGATAGTGCTGCAAGCAAGGGGCTTACTGCAATTCACGGAGAATGATTTACCAATTACAAAAGTTAATAAATGTTTACCCGAAATAGGTACCCACCTATACTCATATTAACTCTAATATTATTTTGCCAGAATGATGTCCAAAGTCATAGTAAATCGTCATACAATCAAATAGAAAATATACAATAATATATCACATGAAAACATGAAACATACAAAAAAGGAAAAAGAAAAAAAGAGTGTTTACAACAAACAAATCATATTATAGAGAAACTGAAACAAGAGGGCCATGATGGCCCTGGATCGCTCACCTGACTTTATTTTTTTTCACTTTAGCTATATAAGCCCCGACCTCTGGCAGCCATAATTTTTTTGACCAATCAACATGGCTTGAAGGAATCTGATAGAGGGTCACCCTAGGAATATTTCTACAAAATTATTTGAAAATCGGCCAAACACTTTCGGAGGAGAAGATTTTTTAAGTTTTCACTATAGCCATATAAGGCAAAATAGCCCCGCCCTGTGGCGGCCATGTTTTTCGACCAATCAACATGGCTTGAAGGAATCTATTAGAGGGTCAATTATTCAAATTATTTGAAAAATCTGTCAACCAGTTTGGGATAAGAAGAATTTTGAAGTTTTTTTCGTTTCGTTGCCATGGAAACTAGACTTCTGCATGGATCCCAAAAATTTGAAGGAATTCTGGTGATGTCATTAGGAGGATGCTTTGTGTTAAGTCTCATCCCAATTGACCACTGGTTACTGAGGAGAAGAAGTTGAGGGACGACGGACGACTGACGACGGACAAAAGGTGATCAGAATAACACTTTGTGCTCAGGTGAGCTAAAAAGCAAATATTGTTCTAAGGCGACAAGTTAATAAGTTAAGTTGATAAGAATCATACACAATTATAAGTTCACAAATCATAAACTAACAAGGGCCAGAACCCACACAAGGTACAAAGATCAAACGCAATTATTGTTAACGTAACATTTTCTCACTTGCAGATGCATTTTGACTCATTTTTTAAAAACGTTTTGGCAAAAGGAGATTTTATCTATTGCCATAATTTTTTTGACACCAATTAATGATAATAATTTTAACCATTTACAATTTAATAATTTTCTCCTTCACTCATCTTTCACACAAAACTATATACAAAATATATACACATAATTATACTAGGGATATCAACGGTTAACCGTATATTATTTTATTAATAAATTTTAGAATTTATCCTTTTAACCAGTAGAAGATTATACTATTAACTGGTTATTAATATCGGTAACTGTTGACATTCATAATATATACATATTGACATGCAAGAATTCAAACAAAAATATTTAATCATAAATTATTTGAATCATGTCTAACGTCAATTTCAAATGTGTTTCAAGGATAAATTACAAGTACTACCAGTAAGTAAATCCTGAAACAGTATTGTGTTTTCATCCTTTACTACCTAGAAATGCGGTTCGATACCCGGTTGCGGCGACATTCTTTCGGGCGATGTTTTCCATTGCCTCTCACCTCTGATCTATGTGAGAAAGTAGTCAGTGGCTTCGAAAGAATGTTGTGTAAGTACTGGTGTGGGAAAGCCAGGAAAACATGGGTAGGTGCACTGGCCGCCGTGATATGACCAAAGCTGTTGAAAGCGGCGTTAAACTCCAAACAAACAAACAAACAAAACCTAGAAATGCTTTCTAACATGATGAGCAATTTCTCCTCTTGGATCAATGTTTAAAACTCTTTTCTGTATTTTTCCTTTCATTTTTAGAGATTTCCATACATATTGAGTCAATGTTTACAAAGTCATCATCAGCAGATTTGTTGTATGTGGGAAAAGATTAACAATGAGCAATTGCTCCTTTCAAAAGTCGTCTGCTGCAGATGCGCCCCGCAAGTGGAAAAGGGCTAAGCACCAATAATCATGGCCATCTGAAGTAATCATAATTTCAGGTTCTGCATTTGATTATCATCATTTTCGTCTTGGTTATGTAGAAGCTGTAATAGAAAAGAAGAAGAACAATTGTAGAGAAGCCATAATTCCCTACCAAGAAGCAGACATAGAGCATCATTGATATAATCTAAAACCTTGTTTCACAATTAATGTAAAATAAACAAGCAAATTCATGAAATTTATATCCCCCGCTTGCAGGAAATATTGTAGGAAAATGTTGAGGTTAGGTTTAAACATGTCAGTAGACTTTTTATTGAACATGTATTACAGGGTAAATTAAACGAATTTGGCCTAGGTTGTTACCAAGTTTGTGGCAGTTATTGCACGGAAACAGCAAGAAACAACTTTTTTTGTTAATTAAGGGGCCATAACTCCACCGAAAGTGACGATCGAACTAGGCCTAGCCCTTAAGGCATTTAACCTTGTTACCAAGTTTGAAAAAAACCGGTTCACATTTGTGGCAGATATTGCACGGAAACAACAAGAAACAACATTTTTGGTTAAATAAGGGGCCATAACTCCACCGAATAAAGTCTGCCGAAAGTGACGATCGAACTTGGCCTAGCCCTTAAGGCATTTAACCTTGTTACCAAGTTTGAAAAAAAACCGGTTCACATTTGTGGCAGTTATTGCACGGAAACAGCAAGAAACGACATTTTTTTGTTAAATAAGGGGCCATAACTCCACCGAAAGTGACGATCGAACTTGGCCTAGCCCTTAAGGCATTTAACCTTGTTACCAATTTTGAAAAACGGTAATTAGGTACCCATTAGGAAATTATGAAAAAAAAATACTTATCAAAGTGTCTTATAAGGGTGGTGGGTGGGCTTTAGGACAGTACCCAACAAGTGTCCATTCGTGCGCTCGGATGGACGGACGGACGGACGGAGGGACGGAGGGAGGGACATGACCATACCATAATACGTACCGTTTTTTAGAAACGGTCGTATAAAAACGGTACGTATTATGGTATGGTCATATCCCTCCCTCCGTCCCTCCGTCCGTCCGTCCGTCACCATACCATAATACGTACCGTTTTTAAGAAACAGTCGTATAAAAACCGGTTCACATTTGTGGCAGTTATTGCACGGAAACAGCAAGAAACGACTTTTTTTGTTAAATGAGGGGCCATAACTCCACCAAATAAAGTCCGCCGAAAGTGACGATCAAACTTGGCCTAGCCCTTAAAGCATTTAACCTTGTTAATAAGTTTGAAAGAAAACGGTTCACATTTGTGGCAGTTATTGCACGGAAACAGCAAGAAACGACATTTTTTGTTAAATAAGGGGACATAACTCCACCAAATAAAGTCCGCCGAAAGTGACGATCGAACTTGGCCTGGCTATGAAGGCATTTAACCTTGTTACCAAGTTTGAAAAAAAAACAATTCACATTTGTGGCAGTTATTGCACGGAAACAGCATGAAACAACATTTTTTGTTAAATAAGGGGCCATAACTCCACTAAATAAAGTCCGCCGAAAGTGACGATCGAACTTGGCCTAGCCCTTAAGGCATTTAACCTTGTTACCAAGTTTGAAAAAAAAGGTTCACATTTGTGGCAGTTATTGCACGGAAACGAAGTGTGACAGACAGACAGACAGACGGACCAACTCATGGGAGTGTACTTGTGGGGTACTCAATTCTTACAGTTTATGCATTTATCAAGAAAATAAAGTGGAGTATTATAACGTATTTGATATTAGGTAGTAGAACATGAACATTTAATGCATCAACATAGGAGTAATTGACTATTACAATTATCAACATGATACATGTACTAATGATATATGACATTGCAGTAAGCAAACTGATGGTGGCAAACGATAACATTAACCAATATGAAAACCCATTTAAACTTCTATTGAGAAGTTTGTGAGATACAAGGGATATTCGAAATGTCATGGATTGTGTATAGTAATTTCACACAATTTCTATATTTATACAACTGAAATTGAATACCTCTATCCAATATCTACACAATGGTTTAATAATGTATCCGATGAATAACGATTCTGTAGAGTTTTGCTAATTTGTACCATTGTTGCAAAAATGTTGGAAAACAAATAACCAATACTGAAGAAATTCGGTCTTACATAAAAGTTTATAGTAACATTGGTTGGTCTGTGATAGAGATATCGGATCCCTTTCCCACCTTATTGACATAAAGAAGCATTTTGACACCATTTTTTCCCAGATGTTTTCAAAGTCGTCTGCTGCAGATTTGTCGTATGTGGGAAAGGGATATTTGATGAAAATACTCATTGTATGGTTCTGGTGAGGATCTCTTGAGATGAAAAAGAAATGTGATTGTGGGGTACAGCCTGTTGAAAATGCTGCAAAATCACGTCGACTGAGGTCAGCAATGTGTTACAACAAGAGGGCCATGATGGATCGCTCAACTGAGTTTTGTAATCTGTTTTGTCATGCCAACCACAATACCTCATTTTGCAATAAGGTAAGCCAATACAAAAGGCTCAAGAGGACCAGTATAGCTCCACTGGCACAGAGCGCAAAACTCAAACCCTATGTTGTCTGTCTTTTGTCAAGTTAATATGACTTAGGGTTTATCCCTATACATGTACATGTATATCTCTATGTAAAACAGGTGACTCTGCGGACGAGGCCAATTTTGCCCCCAGGAGTATAATTTGAACAATCTTGGTAGAAGACCACTAGACCATTGTACACAACATATATCTAAGCTTTAGGCCTTTCATTTTCAGATAAGAAGATTTTCAAAGTTTTTCCCTATATATCTCTATGTAAAACAGGTGACCCCCGGGGCGGGGCCAATTTTGACCCAAGGGGCATAATTTGAACAACTTTGTAGAGGATCACTAGCCAATGCTACACACCATATATCGAAGATCTAGGCCTTTCAGTTTCAGACTAGAAGATTATCAAAGTTTTTATAAAATATTCTTTTGGTTGCCATGGCAACCATAGTTCTGCATGGAATTAATTTATTTGAACGAGTGTGAAAAAGGATTAACCAAGGATCATTCCTACAGGCACAGGTGAGCTAAAAATGTATTGAAGATAAGAGATGTTCTTTGAAATGATGCTAGATAGACTTTTCATGACACCTGGGGGTACACTATTAAGAACCAGTAGGTTGGGAACAAAATATTGGCCATCATAAACATGATGCAATATTAGTCCAAACAAGGCTTTGTAATCCATATTCTTCTCAAGCAAAGGCATAGCAGTACAGATACCAGAAGAAAGGGGCCAACGTGTGACTGAAATGTACTACCATTATTTTGTCTTGAAAAAAGTATAAGTGCTACAAGAAACATCACCCAGTCACAGGTTTTGAACATGTTCGACAGTTGCAAGACAACACTCCAGTGCACAACTTTAGTATAGAAACAACACTTTTGAAGTCTTAGAAAGGCTATCACATCCTACTTATTCCCCAGACCTGATATCATGCAATGTTTTATTTTTCCAAATTTGAAAAACTTCCTTATTGGTAGTAAATATCGATTGTCTTTCTGCTGTTCATCAGTACTTTTGTAGTATACGAAAGTCAGCCTACCATAATGATTTTCATGAATTGATCCAAATGGACTAAAAATTATGCATTTCTTAATTTTTTCTTACCAAAAGGAGTAATTTTGAGGGTATGAAATGGAAAAAAAATGTATTTTTCAATCAGACATGAAGTTGCAATCCACAATACATTTCGAACATTCCTCTTATTTATTTATATAGACTTTCGCTTGTCAGATGCTTTGGTTTTGGTTTTTTAAAATGATTTTCAGATTATATTACTAAGGCTAGATGTCTGCTACCTTGAGACTTATCCATTTCTCACGCTGTTTGTGTTAAAAAATACCAAAGGCAGAACCTGCTCATCACAGGATTCAAATCCAAGTACATGTATGAAGTAGCAAGTTTGAGGAAGATCTGACACAGGTTTGCAGTCTTTCCGAGACAAAGGTATCGATTAAGTAATAATACTGTAGTAAAGAAAGTCACCTTAACTTGGGTCTCATCATCTGACTTTACTTCCATATTCATTTCTTCAGACTCTTGTTCTGTTTCTGTTGTGTCCCTCTCCTGTAGACAATCAAGGAGATATATAGAAAACCACATCTTATGTTTGGGTAAATAAAGACTAGCAATCTAAATCTAAAATTAAAATCATCTATGTTCCTTTTATTAACACTTTCCAAAATACAATAAATTTCCTGCAGACAACTACAAAAATATCTAGACCAAACTCCTGAAAATCTCATTATTGAATAGAGTCGAAAGCATTGTAACAAAAGTAGAACTTGCTAATTACCAGCTATTTCTCCTTTTGCCACAATGTTAACAAAAATCATCTGCTGCATTTGAGTCTACAAGTGGGAAGGGTCATACATTGAAACAATATTTCTGATGGTCAAAGCAATGTGATTTAGAAATTTAACAAAACTTTTCAATGGAACACAATGTACCAACTGACAAAATGTCAGATCGTGAAAGGGCAATGGACAGACAGACATATGAAAAGTCAGCTGCCGAAAAAATGTTCCCTATGTGACTCTCTGCAAAGGCAGGCAACACAAAAAGTGTAACAACATTATTACTTTCCCACATACAACAAATCTGCAACAGACAACTTTGAAAACATCTAGGCTCTAGAGCGCTCAATAACTCATTTTGATGTCAACTTAGCTAATACAAGAGGCCAAAGAGGACCAGCAAGCTTATCCTTATGTTGTCTGCCTTCTTTTTCAAATTGAAATAAGTTGAAGAAACGGATAGGTCACCAAAAAAATTGTTATGTACCATTAACTATTTCAACAAGAGGCCCAAGAGGGCCAGCATCGCTCCACGGCCATTAGGCAAAAATTGAATCTCCAAACAGCCCCGCGCCCTGATTGCAATGTTTTTTGACCAATCAACATGGCTTGAAGGAGACTGATAGAGGGTCACCCTAGGATCATTTCTACAAAATTATTTGAAAATCAGCACAACACTTTCGGAGAAGAAGATTTTTCACTATAGCCATATAAGGCAAAATAGCTCCGCCCCCTGGCGGCCATAGTTGGCTTGAAGGAATCTGATAGAGTGTCTCCAAAGGAACATTTCTACAAAATTATTTTAAAATCGGCCTGACTCTTTTGGAGAAGAAGATTTTTTAAGTTTTCACTATAGCTATATAAGGCAAAATAGCCCAATCAACATGGCTTGAAGGAATCTGATAGAGGGTTTTCCAAGGAACATTTCTACAAAATTATTTGAAAATTGGACAAACACTTTTGGAGGAGAAGATTTTTTAAGTTTTCACTATAGCGGATAGAGGGTCACCCAAGGAACATTTCTACGAAATTATTTGAAAATAGGCCTGACACTTTCAGAGGAGAAGATTTTTTAAGTTTTCACTATAGCCATATAAGGCAAAATAACCCCGTCCTCTGGCGGCCATGTTTTTTTCGACCAATCAACTTGGCTTGAAGGAATCTGATAGATGGATCACTCAAAGAATTATTTGAAAATGATTTTAAAATGATTTGAAAATTATTTGAAAATCGGCCTGACACTTTTCGGATAAGAAGATTTTTCAAGTTTTCACTATTTTCTTCTTTCAGTTGCCATGGAAACCAGAATTTTGCATGGATCCAAAAAATTTGAAGGAATTTAGGAGAGGACATTGAGAGGATGCTTCCTATGAAGTTTCATCCGAATTGGCCAAGTGGTTAGGGAGAAGTCGTTTGAAGCAAAAAGTTAACGCACACATGCACAACGGACAATTTGCCATGACATAAGCTCGAGTGGCTTTCAGCCAGTGGAGCTAAAAATCAGACATTCATTTTCTTAGGAGATCTAAGTCCTACACTCTGGGCATTATTCTTGGCAACCTTGACCTTGAACAAAGTTGGTTGTATCATGCACTCTAAACATCGTCTCATTATGTAGAACATTTGAGATATGGACCCTTGAACTAAGCTGGTTGTAACATGTGCTCTGCATCATCTGCATATGGTGAATACTTGTGCTGAGCTATTTCAAAGTCCATCGAGTGTTTCAACAGTTATGGAGCCAATACAAAGATAGTCATGTGACCTTTGACCACTAATGGCAACCTTAACCTTGAACCAAGCTTGTAGTTATTTCAAAATCGTTTGAGTGGTTCAACTGTTATGGAGAGGATACAACCTCTAATTGCAACCTTGAACTAAGCTGTTGATACATGCACAGTTTTGTCAAAATCCTTCATAGAATTTAAGAGATATGGATTCAATACAAAATATAGTCATATGACCTTTGACCTTGAAGCAAGCTGATTCTAAAATGTGCTCTGCACATTATGAACATTTGTGGTAAATTATATTAAAATCCTTTCACTTATTCAACAGTTATGGTGCGGACACAACATACAATAATATGACCTTTGACCTCTTATTGCAACTTAACATTGAACCAAACTGTTTGTAATATGCGCTCTCCACATTATCTCAATATGGCAAACATTTGTGGCGAGTTATATCAAATGCCTTCAAGTGGTTCAACAGTTACATGAAATACATGTATAGTCATATGATGAGTTATTTGAAAATCCTTAGAGCGATTGATTGATTGGGGTTTAACGCCGTTTTTAACAATTTCCTTAGAGCGAACATGATTTGTGACGGACAGAGGGACATAAAGACGA
Organism: Serripes groenlandicus; assembly: GCA_031761405.1. Taxonomy (NCBI): domain Eukaryota; kingdom Metazoa; phylum Mollusca; class Bivalvia; order Cardiida; family Cardiidae; genus Serripes; species Serripes groenlandicus. The sequence continues at coordinate 49,862,361 of JASEVX010000006.1, forward strand.
ACACAAACCAAACTTATATAATTTTCCGATTACATGGGGGAAGACATAATTAACATAAATGAATTGCAGATAGCATTCCTAAGACACAAAGTTTTCATTTAAATTATCTGGATTATGCAGTACTTGAAATCAAAAATATATACAAACTCTATTACCTCCCTTTATATATGTCTGCATAAAAGTTATAGCTCCAAAGGTGATAAGTTAAGACAAGAACTATATCATAACAATTATTTCAAAACTTTGAGTCTGTTTAAATCCATTAATCAATTCCAACAATGAAACAAGAGGCCCATGAGGGCCTATGCTCTACTGGCATTGATCTGGCTTGTTTCAAAAGGAACCAATATGTCATCAATATTCAAATACCATCTAAGTTTGGTGAAGATCAGATAGTAAATGGAAGCTCTATTGTGTTCACAAGCTGTATTATAGCAATTTTGACAATTTCAAGGGCCATAATCCAGCCATGCATGGGTAGATCTGGCCGTTTTTTAGAAATGAACCAAACTCTCATGGATATCTAACTACTGTATAAGTTTGATTGAGATACAATCAAAAATAAGGACTGTATCATGTTAACAAGCCCTATTATAACAATTTTGACAATTTCAAGGGCCATAATTCAGTCATGCATGGGGCGGATCTGGCTTGATTTCGAAAGGAACCAAGCTCTCATGGATATCTAACTACTGTATAAGTTTGGTTGAGATACAATAAAAAAACAAGAGGGCCATGATGGCCCTTGAATCGCTCACCTGATTTTTTTTTTTTTTTCACTTTAGCTATATAAGCCCCGCCCCCTGGCAGCCATAGTTTCCGACCAATCAACTTGGCGTGAAGGAATCTTATAGAGGGTCACCCTAGGAACATTTCTACAAAATTATTTGAAAATCGGCCAGATACTTTTGGAGGAGAAGATTTTTTAAGTTTTCACTATAGCCATATAATGCAAAATAGCCCTGCCCACTGGCGGCCATGTTTTTTGACCAATCAACATGGCTTGAAGGAATCTGAAAGTGGGTCATCCAAGGAACATTTCTACAAAATTATTTGAAAATCGGGCTGACACTTTTGGAGGAGAAGATTTTTTAAGTTTGCACTATAGCCATATAAGGCAAAATAGCCCCGCCCCCTGGCGGCCGTGTTTTTCGACCAATCAATATGGCTTGAAGGAATCTGGTAGAGGGTCATCCAAGGAACATTTCTACAAAATTATTTGAAAATCGGGCTGACACTTTTGGAGGAGAAGATTTTTTAAGTTTTCACTATAGCCATATAATGCAAAATAGCCCTGCCCACTGGCGGCCATGTTTTTTGACCAATCAACATGTTTTGAAGGAATCTGAAAGTGGGTCATCCAAGGAACATTTCTACAAAATTATTTGAAAATCGGGCTGACACTTTTGGAGGAGAAGATTTTTTAAGTTTGCACTATAGCCATATAAGGCAAAATAGCCCCGCCCCCTGGCGGCCGTGTTTTTCGACCAATCAACATGGCTTGAAGGAATCTGGTAGAGGGTCATCCAAGGAACATTTTTACAAAATTATTTGAAAATCTGCCAAGCAGTTTGGGAGATGAAGAATTTTTCGTTTCGTTGCCATGGAAACCAGAATTCTGCATGGATCCCAAAAATTTGAAGGAATTCTGGTGAGGTCATTGAGAGGATGCTTTCTGTGAAGTTTCATCCCAATTGACCCACTGGTTACTGAGGAGAAGATGTTGAAGATTTTTTAAGTTTTCACTTTGGCCATATAAGGCAAAATAGCCCCCGCCCCCTGGCGGCCATGTTTTTCGACCAATCAACATTGCTTGAAGGAATCTGATAGAGGGTCACCCAAGGAACATTTCTACAAAATTATTTGAAAATCGGCCCGACACTTATGGAGGAGAAGATTTTTTAAGTTTTCACTATAGCCATAAAAGGCAAAATAACCCCGCCCCCTGGCGGCCATGTTTTTGACCAATCAACATGGCTTGAAGGAATCTGATAGAGGATCACCCAAGGAACATTTCTACAAAATTATTTGAAAATCGGCCTTATTCTTTCGGAGGAGAAGATTTTTTAAGTTTTCACTATAGCCATATAAGGCAAAATAGCCCCGCCCCCCCTGGCGGCCATGTTTTTCGACCAATCAACACGGCTTGAAGGAATCTCATAGAGGGTCATCCAAGGAACATTTCTACAAAATTAATTGAAAATCTGCCAACCAGTTTGGGAGAAGAAGAATTTTGAAGCTTTTTTCATTTCGTTGCCATGGAAACCAGAATTCTGCATGGAACCCACTGGTTACTGAGGAGAAGAAGTTGACGCACGACGCACGACGGACGCCGGACAAAAGGCGATCACAATAACTCACCTTGAGCAAAGCTCAGGTGAGCTAAAAAGACTGTATCGTGTTAACAAGCTCTTTTATAGCAATTTTGACCATTTCAAGGGCCATAATCCAGTCATGCATGGGCGGATCTGTGGCTGGTTTTCGAAAGGAACCGAGCTCTCATGGATATCTAACTACTGTATAAGTTTGGTTGAGATACAATCAAAAGTGAAGACTGTATCGTGTTAACAAGCTCTTTTATAGCAATTTTGACCATTTCAAGGGCCACAATCCAGTCATGCATGGGCGGATCTGTGGCTGGTTTTCGAAAGGAGCCGAGCTCTCATGGATATCTAACTACTGTATAAGTTTGGTTGAGATACAACCAAAATGAAGACTGTATCTTGTTAACAAGAAATTGTTTACGGACGCACGCACGGACGGACGGACGGACGCACGCACGGACGGACGGACGGACGCACGCACGACGGACAAATCACCACGACATAAGCCCTTCTGCCCTTTGGCCAGTAGAGCTAAAAATCAATTAATAAGATTAACATAATATCCCCCGCCTATAATTGGTAATAAAGACATGCTGAGCCGACAAGACAAAAGAGATAATACCTTTCCATAAACCTTCACTGTGTTATTATGCCCATGTATCGTGATGACTGTGGTACCAATATTGGTTTCAGCTGTAATTAAAAATATATATGTCAAAATAAGTAATTATGGTCAAATTTCTTCAACAACGCATGAATGCGATGATGTAATAAGTAAATTTTAACTCTTTCACACATATAGATGCTCTCTGACAACTCTGCAGCATACATCTTTTTTTTCAAAACATTATGGCACAAGGAAAAATTGCTCTTAATGAATAATTTCTCCATTTGCCACACTTTTTTTTTCAACTCAATTCAAATTGAATTGCCCACCTGCTTATTGACCTAATTTTGATTAGCAAGTGTCACAAAAAAACAAACGTTTTATAGAGACAAATGTTCCAAAAACATAACATGAAGCTCAGATAATATGTAACACGTTAAGATTTAAGATCTGACCCAAAGTGATTATGTTTTAAAATGTTACCAAGATCTGTTAAAGTCAAATAGTCGTAGAAAAATTTCATGAATGTTATATGCACAAGAGGGCCATGATGGACCTCAGCAGGATCGCTCACCTATGCAATATGAGTTGTAATGCGGTCAGGTAAGCTAATACAACAGGCCCAATGTCAAGTATCGCTCCATTTGACACAAGGCCAAATAACCAAATCAACATAGATATGTAAAACAGGTGAACCCTGGGGCATGGCCAATTTTGACCAGGGCATGATTTGTACAATCTTGGAAGAGGACCACTAGGCAATGCTACATACCAAATATGTAAGCCTTAGGCCTTTTGGTTTCAGACAAAAAGATTTTCAAAGTTTGCTTATAAATTTCTATGTAAAACAGAAGACCCCCCCACCCCTGGGCACGGCCTATTTTGGCCCCAGGGACATAATTTGAACGTGTAAAGGGCCCCTAGACAATAATACACACCAAATATCTAAGCTCTAGGTTTTTCCCTATATAACTATATATGTAAACAGGAGGGCCATGATGGCCCTGGATCGCTAACATAGTTTTATTTTTTTTCACTTTAGCCATATAAGGCAAAATTCCCTGCTTCCTGGCGGCCATGGTGTTCCAAGGAACATTTCTACAAAATCTGCCTGACAATTTGGGAGGAGAAGGTTTTTCAAGCTTTCACTATAGCTATATAATGTAAAACAGCCCAGACCCCTGGCGTCCACGTTCTTTTACCAATCAAAATGGCTTGAAGGAATCTGATAGGGGCAAAGGTACATTTCTACAAAATTATTTGAAAATCGGCCAGACACTTTCGGAGAAGAAGATTTTTTTAATTTCCAAAATAGCCCTATAAGGCAAAAAAGCCCAGACCCCTGGCGGACAGCTAGGTTCGTTTATTAATCAACATGGTTTATAGGAATCTGATAGAGGGTCACCCAAAGAACATTTCTACAAAAGTATTTGAAAATCAGCCAACCAGTTTGGGAGATTGTCATGGAAACCAGAATTCTGCATAGACCCCAACAATTTGAAAGAATTCTGGTGAGGTCATTGAGATGATTATTTCTGTGAAGTTTCATCCCAATTGACCCACTGCATGGTTACAGAGGGGAAAACGGACATCGGACTAAATGCGATCACAATAACTTAAAACTGTGATTCCTGGGGTGAGGCTAATTTTTACAATAGGGGCATTATTTGAACAAGCCTGGTAGAGGACCATAAGTCAATGCTACACACCAAATATCTAGACTCTAGGCCTTTCGGTTTCAAAAAAACATATTTTTAAAGTTTTTCCCTATATAACTTCGCGGTTTCGTAGTGTGTGATCAGATTATTTTGTTCATACCTTCAACATAGCGGCCATGGTGTTCCAAGGAACATTTCTACAAACATTCTAATGGAAAAAAATATTTTATTTTTCATCTAAAATAGAATGTTGTAATTATAATTGGTATTTGTGTAACATCTTATAAAACCATTAACTTTGTGTGTGCTATTTTGAAAATGTATTTTTCAAAATCTTGTACCTTACAGTTATTTATCATAATGTACAGTTATTCTGTACTATAAGCATTACAATAATTATAATAAATTATTGTATTTGTATTTTTCATAAAAATAGATATAAGCTTTCATTTTGAATAGTTGCTATGGCTTGCCTGCCATGATTCTTGTTTAAAAAAGTTGCCTGTATTGATTGTGAGACTGGGTTTATTGATAATATTGATTTTGCTAAGGCGTTTGATTCTATCATTCATTCTGTCATGTTTTACAAATTGACCCAGATAGGTATATGTGGACCCTTCTATAATACTTTAAAACCAATGTATGAAGCAAACTGTATTCATGTTAAAGTAGAAGATAAACTAACTGACAAAGTTATTCAAGAAATTGGTTTAAGGCAAGGAGATAATCTAAGCCCAAACCTATTTAAGTTATATATAAATGATTTACCTGAATGTTTTGATTCTACTGATGACCAAGTTTTGCTTAATGATATGCCTTTAAGTTGTTTAATGTATGCAGATGATTTAGTGTTACTTTCAACCACTGAAAGAGGTTTAAAAAAGTGTTTGAATAAACTAGAAACCTATTGTGACAAATATGGTTTAACAGTCAATCTAAAGAAAACTAATATTATGACCTTTAGTAAATCTGGTAGACAGTCTAGTACAAAATTCTTCTTTAAAAATAATGAGATATAGTACATGTCTCTTCTTACAAATATCTTGGTATATTATTTTCATCTACAGGTACTTTCTCCCACTGTGTATATGATCTATATAAGAGAGCACTTAAAGCCAATTTTAAACTTCGAAAAAGCTTTGGAGATTTACATCAAAACGTTGACACTATGTTACATTTATTTGACCATACTGTATAACCAGTTTTATTATATAAAGTGAAATTTGGGGTAGTATTGATACAACATGTAGTTTTAAAAAGGGTACTTATAACATGTCTAAGTCTTTGAGTGATAAACCATATGAAAAACTACATGTCAAATTTTTGAAATATGTACTAGGCGTTCATAAAAAAGCAACAAATTCAGCTGTTATGGGTGAACTAGGAAGATACCCAATTTATATTGATGTTCTTTGTAATTCGGTAAAATATTTCAAACTCTTAAATTCAGATCATGTAAGCACACTGTTAAAGAATGCATTTAAAGAAAGTAATAACTTGCACAGTATTAGCAAGAAAAGTTGGACCTCTAGTACATACTTTCTGTTAGAATATCTTAATTTACCTATTTCTTGTTTCCAAGTTAGAAAAAATTGTAAAACAGAAACTTGTTGAGAAATACAAACGAGAATGGTCAACAACAATAAATAATTGTGGGTCTAATAATGTAGGCAAATTACGTACGTACGCTTTATTTAAAAATATACTCTGTATAGAACCTTCTTTAAATGTTATAAAAGACAAAAATATCAGAAAATGTTTCTCAAATTTCAGAATTAGTTCACATAAATTAGAAATAGAAATTGGCCGCTATAAAAAAGTGGACCTTAACTTAAGGACATGTAAACTTTGCAAGTCAGGATCAATAGAAGACGAAAAACATTTTGTCACAGAATGTCCATCTTTTGCTAGTGAAAGAAATGAACTCTTTAAAACAATGTCGCAATTCTCAATTCATTTTAACATAATGTCAAATGAACAAAAATTTATATGGATGTTTATAAATGAAGACAAAAACGTTATAGTTGCGCTTTGTGAATATATTTCAAAATGTTATAGTCTTAGATCTAATATTTTAAAAGGCTTGTAATAAGTAATGCAGTCACAAGTTGTTGTGTTTTGTCACTGTGTTTATCCTTCAAACTGTTGTCAATCTAAAACAGTCTGTATCCCCGTTTTGGGTCAACAGTTCTGAATATTTGTTTATGTATCAGTTAGTGTTTTAAATAATTCTAGTCATTTTGTTTTGTTTGTATATAGTTTACTTAATCAAAATCAATCTTGTGTTTAATGATAATAATATTATATTATAATATATTATTTTATAATTTGTATGTCATACAGTGATGGCCCATGATTGGAAAAATAAAAATATTCTATTCTATTCTACCTTCATGAAAACAAAAAGAAATCTCTCCATTCCTTATAATTAAGCATGAATTTGGCTATAACAGTGAGTAATAAAACATAATAGCATTTTACAACTTCATTTTCCATAATATAGCACGTCAAACATGAGTACTATTTTTTATAGGTGTCCAGAGATCTCCAATAAAGAATTATATAACGCGGAGAAATATAAAAAATGATGTTATTTCAAGTTTCTAGATCCCCATGTCACTCCATGTTGTTTATGTGCCTAAACCAATCAAACGGCAGTATTTGCGACACACCTAATATTTGTAAAATTCAATTCAATAGGCCGTTATGTTTGAGTGTTAAATGGATTTATTTCGCAATTATAGAAAGGATTGTTGTTTCAATAGAACTGGATAGTGCAATTGGCAAACGAACAGTGCAACATAGTGCCAGCAGAAATCAAATTACTGCTGCTTCTATTTGGCGCCAAATGACTAGCGTTATGACGTCAAACCGCTGACGTGACATCATTTTCCTAGTATTCGGTCCCAGTATTTTTAAAATTCCTAGTATTAAACCCACTTTACATTGTAAAAAAGTAGTACCGATCGCCAAGGTTTATTTTGTTATGAGGTTATGAAAAAAATATCTCAGCCAATCACAGACAAGCAATAGTGGTGAATACAAACAAAACTAAAATATAACTTTATGTAAAATAAGTGACCCCAGGATGGTGCCTAATTTTAACCCCAGGTGCATAATTTGAACAATCTTTGTAGAGGACCACTAGACAATGCTACACAACCAATATCTAAACAGGTGACTACCAGGTTGGGGCCAATTTTGACTCTTGGGGCATTATTTGAACAATCTTGGTAGACGACCACAATTCAATGCTACACACCAAATATCTAAGCTCTAGGCCTTTCGGTTTCACACAAGAAGATTTTTAAAGTTTTTCCCTATATATCTTTATGTAAAACAAAGGACCCCCGGGTAGTAGACCACTATATATTCATCAAATATCCAAGCTCTATGCCTTATGGTTAATGCTACATAACCAATATCTAAGCTCTAGGCCTTTTAGTTTCAGACAAGAAGATTTTCAAAAGTGTTTTTAACAAATCCTTTCTGTTGCCATGGCAAACAGAGTTCTGCATGGAATTCATTTCTTTGAACAGATTTGAAAGGGCGCCACCCATGGTACATCCCTGTGAAGTTTTATCAAAATTTATCAAGCTGTTTAGGAGGCAATGTCATTTGAAGGAATTGTTAAGGGAGAACAGACGACAGATGACGGACGACAGACAAGAGACGGAGAGTGATCACAATCGCTCACATTGGGCTAAAAATAGGATCTTGAGTGTCCACAAGGTTGTATTCATATTAGACTAAGACCTACCAGTATTTTTAGCAATAATTGTTCATAATTCTTTTCAAAAAATTGATCTAGTGACTTATTTTTTTATCTTTTGTGTTTCAAACATGACCAAGCTCTGACAGATATGATTGATTGGGGTTTAATGCCGTTTTTAACAATTTCTCAGTTATATCACGGCGGCGAGTTCACCTACTCATGCATTTCCTGGTTTTCTCACACCAGTACTCCACACAACAATCTTCCCAAGCAACTGGTTGCTTTTCCACATAGACTTAGCCCATTGGTGGAAGAGGAATGACGCATGTCGCATTGACTTTTGTCAATCCTCGGAAAGAAAGTTGGCCGAGCCGGGATTCAAACTCACAACCCCTGGATTGACAGCCCGCGTCGCTACCGGGGCTCGGCTGACAGATATGAAACTTTCGAAAAACTTTCATGAAATTTGGATGGAATATATTATGGTCACAAAGTTTTCTAAAATTTGCCAGTTGTGACTTAGTTTTTGACTCCATGCCATCAGGATTCTTAATTAACAGGATTTGATTGAGATGAATGTTGTGAAGAAATTCTACGAAGATTTAATGAAAAATGGGTCTCACAAAGTCTCACATTTTTTTTTAAATTTGTTTACTTAAATTTAATGACCAAACTTTTGACCCTAAGTGACCCTATTTTAAACCTAAAAGAGATTAAAAGGAGAAGAATGTGGTGGTGAACTTTTATGTATGAAAAATGTCACCTAAAAGTGCTCACAAGAGCTTTTTTTGTTAAATTGACTAAGTAACCTGGATTTTGACCCCAAGTGACCCAGTTTCAAAGTTATCCTCCAGAACATTCACAAGGTTAATTGTTGAGGGCAGACACAGGCTGATAACAATATCTCAACTTGAGAACTTGTGCTCAAGTGAGCTAAATTTTAATTTTTAATCATTCTCTTTATAAATCACAATATTTCAAAATGTTGCAGGCAGACAAAAAGCCCATACTGGTTAAGGGGCAGAAAAGCAATCAAAAATATTCAATGACAAACACCATAATGCCCATGTCTTTACCACCATAGTGGTGTTGTGGTAGATTGTCTGCATCGGGTGTGGGAGGTAGCGCATTCGATCCCCTACAGGTCATACCAAAGACTTAAACAAAATGGTAGTGAGGTTTTTCCTCCTTGGCACTCAAGGTTGTTGGGTAAGCATTACAACTGACTTGTTGGTGTTGGATGAATGGATATGAAGAGCAGGTAACTTATCCAGGAAACGCTGTGATATATATTGTTGAAAGCAGTGTAAAACAGACAGCTTTAACCAATTAACCCTTTACCACAAGCAGTCACGTTTTGATACATGTATCTAATTCACATCTGACGATCTTTGGAAAACATTGTGGCAAAGTAGATCTGCACTGCTCAAGGTGAGAAAATGTCTCTGTATGCCACAATATTTTTTAATTACCAGTATATATAATAACTGACCTTTCAATTCTAGCTATTTTTCACAATTATATCTAATTGTCTTTGAAAACATTTGTTTGCTACAGATTTGTTGCATGTGAGTGGGGGTTTCATCAAAGTACTTGATGATATGTAGTAATAGCAATGTTTAAAATGTCTAAAGAGCTTACAGTCTAGAGACGATAGAAAACTATAACCTACACTTCTTTATCTGGATGTTAGATCTATCAGGTTTGCTGTTTTCATTGTTGCTTACACTGCTTCTAGTTGAAGTAAAACTAGTTTCGTTCTCATCTATATCCTCAGCACCTGCAAAACCACCACACATTTACTGATATCAAATCTTAACTCTTTCAAACATTCAGACGCTTTGTGACGCCTCTGTAGTAGACATGAAAATATTGTGACAAATGGAGAATTCTCCTTTCGCCACAATGTTTTCAACTGCATTTAATAATTATTTATGGATATTTTTCACATTTTTGCTAATATGTTTTCAAAGTTTTCTGCTGCAGATTTGTTGTAAGTAGGAAAGTATTAAACTCCTGAATTTAAAACTGATCTGTACAGATGAATGGAAATTATTTCACTTAACCAACTTTTAGGACACAGAAAACAAGAGGTCCAAGAGGGCCAGTATCGCTCCACTATTATTAGGCAAAGATTAAATAAATTTTGCCATATAATGCAAAACAGTTCCACCCCATAGTAGCCATGTTGTTCAACCAATCAACATGGCTAGGAGGAATCTGGTAAGCAGGCACCTAAGGAATATTTCCACAAAATTATTAGAAAATCAGCCAAATACTTCAGGAGGACAACATTTTTTAAGATAACACCTTGGTTGCAATGTTTTTCCACCAAACAAAATGGATTGATGATCTCATAGAGGGTTACCAAAGGAGCATTTCTTCGAAATTATTTGAAAATAAACTTCATGCTTTTGGAGGAGAAGATTCTTAAACTTTTTGCTATAGCCATAAAAAGCAAATTAGCCCTAACCCCTGATGGCCATGTCTTTTGCTCAATCAACATGGCTTGAGAGCCATCCAAGGAACATATGTTCAAAATTATCTGGAAATTTGCTGACCGTTTTGGGAGGAGGAAGATTTTTAAAGTGTTTGATATAGCCATATAAGGCAAAAAAGCCCTCTAGCCCCATGGTGACCATAGTTTTAGATCCATCAACTTTGGTTTAAATAAACTTTAGAATAGACTTGGTAGAGGGTCACCCTAGGAATATTTGTGCCATATTATTTTCAAATCAGGCCAGTACTCTAAAAAAAAGATTTTTAAAGTTTTGGCCTTTTTCTCCCCAAAGTTCTATATCAAATTTAATTTAAGATAGGACCGCCAAAGGAACATGACTATATGGGCATTACTTGAACAATCTTGGTAGAGGATTAGTAGAAAATGCTACACACCAAATATCTAAGCCTTTCGATTTCAGACAAAAAGACTTTTAAAGTTTCTCCATATACAGTTTGGGAGAAGAATTTATAAGTGTTTTCGTTTGGTTGCCATGGAAACCAGAATTCTGCATGGATCCCAACAATTTGAAGAAATTCTGTTGAGGACATTGAGAGGATGCTTTTTGTGAAGTTTCCCCCCAATTAACCCACTGGTTACTGAGGAGAAGATGTTGACAGAAGCATGCCAGATGCCTGACATAGGGCGATCACAATAACTCACTTTGAGCACAAAATGGTAGTGACATTTTTCCCTCTTTGGCGCTCAGGCTTGTGGGGTTAGCATTATAACACACTTGTTGGTGTTGGATGAATGGAGCAGAAGAACTGGTAACTTATCCAGGAAATGCTGTGATATGTAACTTTGAACGCAGTGTAAAACACAATGTTTGTGTGACCTTCAGGAAGACATGTCAGACAGCTTTAACCAATTAACTCTTTACCACAGAAAACAAGAATATTTGTGCCATATCATTTTCAAATCAAACCAGTACTCTAAGACAGAAGATTTTTAAAGTTTTGGCATTTTCCCCCCAAAATTCTATATCAAATTAAATTTGAGATAGGACTGCCAAAGGAACATGACTATGTGGGCATTATTTGAACAATCTTGGTAGAGGATTAGTAGACAAGAGGGCCATGATGGCCCTATATCGCTCACCTGATTCAGTGTGAGTCAATAGTTTTCAAAGTTTTATACTCTATACAAATAAGGAAAACAAGCAACCCTCCCTGGTGGCCATGTTTTTCAACGGATCGGGTTTATTTGAACATCCTTGGTAGAAAGTCACCCAAGGAACATTTGTGCTAAATAAATTTTAAATCAGGCAGGTGCTTTTGGACAAAAAGATTTTTAAAGATATTACAATGCACATATTAGGAAAACAAGCCCCGCCCCTGGCGGCCAAGTTTTTCAATGGATCGGATTAATTTGAACAATCTTGGTAGAAGGTTCTGCAAGGAACATTTGTGCAAAATTATCTTTAAATCGGGCCAATACTTTTGGACAAGAAGATTTTTAAAGATTTTACAATGCACATATAAGGACAAGCTCCGCCCCCTGGCGGCCATGTTTTTCAACGGATCGGAAATATTTGAACAGTCTTTGTATAGGGTGCCCCAAGGAACATTTGTGCAAAATAATTCTCAAATCGGGCCAGTACTTTTGGACAAGAAGATTTTTAAAGTTTTAACAATGCACATATAAGGAAAACAAGCTCCGCCCCCTGGCGGCCATGTTTTTCAACGGAGTGGAAATATTTGAACAATCTTGGTAAAGGGTGCCCCAAGGAACATTTGTGCAAAATAATTTTTAAATCAGGCCAGTACTTTTGGACAAGAAAGTTTTAACATTTTTAACAATGCACATTAAAGGAAAAAAAGCTCCACCCCCTGGCGGCCATGTTTTTCAACGGATCGGAAATATTTGAACAATCTTAGTAGAGGGTACCCCAAGGAACATTTATGCAAAATAATTTTTAAATCGGGACAGTACTTTTGGACAAGAAGATTTTTTAAGATTTGGCAATTTTCCCCTTTTCTGATGCCGCAGCAACCAAAGTTCTAAGTGGAATTAAATTCTTTGAAAGAGGACCACCTAAGGACCATTCCTGTGAAGTTATTTTGAAATCTGTCAATTGGTTTAGTAGGAGAAGTCATTTGTAGGAAATTGTTAACAGACACCGACGACGCCGGACGCCGGGTGATCACAAAAGCTCACCTTGCTCTTCGTGCTTAGGTGAGCTAAAAATGCTACACACCAAATATCTAAGCTCTAGGCCTTTCGATTTTAGACAAAAAGATTTTCAAAGTTTCTCCATCTATATCTCTATGTAAAACTGGTGAACCCCAGGGAGGGTCAATTTTGACCATAGGGTAAGAACTTCTCACTCAAGATCTAAGCTCTAGGCCTTACAGTTTTGGTCAAGATGATTTAGAAAAACAAGAGGCCCAAGAGGGCCAGTATCGCTCCACGGCCATAAGGCAAAAATAAAATCTCCAAACAACCCTGCCCCCTGGTGGCTATTTTTTTTACCAACCACCATGGCTTAAAGGAATCTTGTCGAGTGTCACCCAAGGAATGTTTCTGCAAAATTATTTGAAAATCGGCCTGACACTTTCGGAGGAGAGGATATTTTAAGTTTTCACTATAGCCATATAAGGCAAAATAGCCCCAACCCTTGGTAGCCATATTTTTCAACCAATCAACATGGCTTGAAGGAATCTGATAGAGGGTAAGCCTAGGAACATTTCTACAAAATTATTGAATATCAGCCAAACACTTTCGGAGGAGAAGATTTTTTAAGTTTTCACTATGGACATATAAGCCAAAATATCCCCGCCCTCTGGCGGCCATGTTTTTTGACCAATCAACATGGCTTGAAGGAATCTGATAGAGGGTCACCCAATGAACATTTCTACAAAATTATTTGAAAATCGGCTGAACACTTTCGGAGAAGAAGATTTTTTAAGTTTTCACTATAGCTATATAAGGCAAAATAGCCCCGCCCCCTGGCGGCCATGTTTTTCAACCAATCAACATTTCTTGAAGGAATCTAATAAAGGGTCACCCAAGGAACATTTCTACAAAATTATTTGAAAATCGGCCTGACACTTTTGGAGGAGAAGATTTTTTAAGTTTTCTCTTTAGCCAGAGGGTCACCCATGGAACATTTCTACAAAATTATTTAAAAATCTGCTGAACACTTTTGGAGAAGAAGATTTTTTAAGTTTTCACTATAGCTATATAAGGCAAAATAGCCCCGCACCCTGGCGGCCATGTTTTTCGCCCAATCAACATTTCTTGAAGGAATCTAATAAAGGGTCACCCAAGGAACATTTCTACAAAATTATTTGAAAAACAGCCTGACACTTTCGGAGAAGAAGATTTTTTAAGTTTTCTCTATTTTGTTCTTTTAGTTGCCATGGAAACCAGAATTATGGATGGATCAAAAAAGTTTGAAGGAATTTAAGAGAGGACATTGAGAGGATACTTTCTATGAAGTTTCAACCAAATTGGCCAAGTGGTTAGGGAGAAGAAGTGATTTAAAGGAAAAAGTTAACGCACGGCGGACAATTCGCCATGACATAAGCTCGACTGGCTTTCAGCCAGTGGAGCCAAAAACAACCTTCATTTTACCTTTCAGTCACCAAAGCAACCCGAGTGTGTGCATGGAATTAATTTTTGTGAACTATTTTGAAAGGCATCACCCAAGAAACATCCGTGTGAAGATTCATCATAATTGGTCAAGAGGTTGAAAGGAGAAGTTGCTTTTTGGAAAATGTGAACAGACAGACAATAATGTCCACACTGGATGTCGAGTGATCATAAAAGCTCACCCTCACTTTGTGCTTAAGTGAGCAAATACATCCTACAAACTAAGTCAGATGACATTACATAATCAGATGAGCATTACATACCTTCTTCATCTGGCACCCTGTGAAAAAGTCGATGTTTACGTAGCAGGTAAACAATAGCGGCGGTAGATACTGTATAATACAAAATTAAAGAATTTGAATGAGCTACTGTAACTTATTCGTTAAATAAAGTCATTCATTATTGAAAACAAAAAAGATATGTAAACAAATCATTTTAATATTTCAACCCTTTTGCCCAAATGGATCTCTCTTATGCCTCTGCAGCACTCAGCTTTTAAAAACATTGTGACAGAAGGAGAACTTTATCCAAAAGAGCAATTTCTCCTTTTGTCTCGATGTTTTCTACAATATTCAATATTCAAACCATCGTTCATGAAGATTTTTCTTGTTTTTGCCAAAGTCCTCTGCTGCTGATTTTTGTTGTTGTTGGAAAGGGATATGGCAATCCGAACTTGGTTTAATCCAACGGTGTTCTGTGTCTGGAAATCAAAACCATGCTTCAGGTGTACCAGGATTTAAAACCTTTCAAAACTGAATTTATAAAAAGGACTTGTCCAGGTTGTCATTTGAAAGAGTCCATAGCCAATTCTAGAAATATTATGATAAAAATGTTGAGTTCAGAACCAGCAGTACAGAGCCTGATCAGATGGTGAGGATATGCTGGTTGACCTGGCGATATCTTGATGGAACAGTCAAAGGGTCACTGCATGATGATAAACATTTTATTGAACTTTTGATTTCAATGACCCCAACTCAGAAATCTAATTTGATTATGTATGTTCAAATTTATAAACTGCAAATATGTGTTTTTTAACAAATTTGGCATGGATTAAATGTACATTCTTTAACCTAAATATAATACATTATTTCTACTATGGATATATAAATTAAGCTACATTACAAGAAGCCAGTAATAAGGCAATTCCGACCAGTATAGATAGAAGTCAGTCTCTACCTTCTCATATATTGATCTGGTTCTTCTATATTGTTACACATTAGCCAAAGAAAGTTAATTAAACACTTAATATATACTGCTGACCCATTCTGGAAATAAATATGTAAGTGAAGCTGCATTCTAAGCTCACCAGAGCATGAAGTGCACCAAACTATTGAGAAAGAAAATAGTAAAACTATGTACCATATACTTTCAAACCATTTTGAAAAATTCCAAAGAAATCATGAAACAAATAAATTAATTGTATTTAACTCAATTTCAGTAAAAACTATGTAACATATAAAGAACAAGAACCCAATCATGAACTTTTTATGTAACATATATCTACAAGGTGGTGCAGACACTTAATGTAAATTCATCAAAAATAATGAGACCTATCAGTACATGCTTCTTACCCATTGTTGAAATTACAATAAAACCATGTTACCCATCATTTTAGAAATTACAATCAAACCATGTTACCCATCATTTTGGAAATTACAATCAAACCATGTTACCCATCACTTTGGAAATTACAATCAAACCATGTTACCCATCACTTTGGAAATTACAATCAAACCATGTGACCCATCATTTTGGAAATTACAATCAAACCATGTTACCCATCATTTGGGAAATGTTCAATTAAACTATGTTACCGTATATCCGCGGCCATAAGTCGAATTTTTGAGACTCAAATTTTGGTGTTGAAGCAGGGACTGGACTTATGACTGAATGACAATCTCTCCTAAGGCTATATTTTACATGCGACAAACAGTAGAGAAACTACTTTTTATCAGCCATGCATCCTTTCCTTACATTTTTTTTATCTAGTTTTAAAGCCGTAAACAAAGGTAAAATAAATACCATACCCTTTAAAATCCTTTTCAATTCAAAGTTAATTTGTCCAATTTAAAGAATATGTAGTAATTTCTCCTTTTGTCAGAAGTCTGCTGCAGATGCGTATAAATGCATGTGAAAATGGGTAAGAGTGAAATCTATATAGACCTTTATTTCCGCAAACCATTTCCCCCAACAAATGAGCTACGTCATAAAACAAGAGGGCCAAGATGGCCCTAAATCGATCACCTAATTGATAGTAAATTAGTAGCAAATATTTAACTGCAAATATCTGGGAAAATTTTATCAGGGAGTGTAAATGAAACTGCAAAGGAGTGGACACTTCTCAAGAAACAGCTTATCAGTAAAGGCCATTTATATCTTGAAATCTAACAAGAACTTTGATAAGAATGGAATTATAAAGTTTTTGTCATTTTGCACCTTTCCTGATGCCGCCTTGCTGCCCTGTTTTTCGACGAAATGAATATGGCTTCAACAGTTTATTTAGAGGGTCACTTAAGGAACATTTCTACCAAATTATCTTGCAATCGCACAAGTAGATTATGGAGGAAAAGGATTTGAAAATTTGGGTATTTTTCTCACTTTCTGATGCCGCAGCAACCAAAGTTATCAATGGAATTTAAATCTTTGAACAATTTTGAAAGAGGACCACCAATGGAACATTCTTGATTCGTATTATATTTTCTTAAAATCAGACAAACACTTTCATAAAAATGGAATTTTCAAATTTTGTAATTTTGCCCCTTTTCTGATGCCGCCTGACTGCCATGTTTTTCGACCAATCAGTATGGCTTGAACAATTTTTATAGAGGGTCACCCAAGGAACATTTCTACCAAATTATATTTGAATCTGACAGGCAGATTCGGAGGAGAAGATTTTTAAATTTTGGACATTTTGTCCCCTTTCTGATGCCGCAGCAACCAAAGTTCTCATTGGAATTTTAATCTTTGAACAATTTTGAAAGAGGACCACCAAAGGAACATTCCTGTGATGTTTTGTGGAAATTGGTCTATTGGAATGGTAGGAGTTGGTTGTCATTTGTAGCTAAAAGTTCAATTTACCCCTTTTGAGATGACGCCTGGTTGCTATGATTGTGTAACCAATCAAAACGCCTTAATCAAATTAAATAGAGGATCATTACAGTAAGATTCATATTATATTTTCTTAAAATCAGACAAGCACTTTCATAAAAATGGAATTTTCAAATTCTGTCATTTTGCCCCTTTTTTGATGCCGCCTGACTGCCATGTTTTTCGCCCAATCAGTATGGCTTGAACAATTTTTATAGAGGGTCACCAAAGGAACATTTCTACCAAATTATATTTGAATCTGACAGGCAGATTCGGAGGAGAAGATTTTTAAAGTTTGGACATTTTGTCCCCTTTTCTGATGCCGCAGCAACCAAAGTTCTCATTGGAATTTTAATCTTCGAACAATTTTGAAAGAGGACCACCAAAGGAACATTCCTGTGATGTTTTGTGGAAATTGTTCTATTGGAATGGTAGGAGTTGGTTGTCATTTGTAGCTAAAAGTTCATTTTACCCCTTTTGTGATGACGCCTGGTTGCTATGATTGTGTAACCAATCAAAACGGCTTAAACAAATTAAATAGAGGATCATTACAGTAAGATTCATATTATATTTTCTTAAAATCAGACAAGCACTTTCATAAAAATGGAATTTTCAAATTTTGTCATTTTGCCCCTTTTTTGATGCCGCCTGACTGCCATGTTTTTCGCCCAATCAGTATGGCTTGAACAATTTTTATAGAGGGTCACCCAAGGAACATTTCTACCAAATTATATTTGAATCTGACAGGCAGATTCGGAGGAGAAGATTTTTAAATTTTGGACATTTTGTCCCCTTTCTGATGCCGCAGCAACCAAAGTTCTCAATGGAATTTAAATCTTTGAACAACTTTGAAAGAGGCCAACCAGAGGAACAGTCCTGTGATGTTTCACGGAAATTGTCCTTGGAGTTTGGGAGGAGATGATGTTTAAAGCTAAAAGTTAACGCCGGACGGACGACAGACGACGGACAAAAAGTGATAGGAATAGCTCACCTGAGCCTTCGGCTCTGGTGATCTAAAAAGAGTATGTGCAGTTTAATCACACAAGTATAATTTACTAAGCTAATAGTATCGTAAATCTAACATTAATTTATATGGGTGTATTTCATTTGTCGCGGCTCAATTTCAGCTGGTAAATTAGTGACGTCATTTTTTGAGTCCTGTGTTTTCACACGACAAACAGTTATAAGGGCTAACGCAAGTCGGTTGTAACTACAGCCTGTTCCAGTGGAAATTACAACCGTTTTCATATAAACATAGAGTCCAAACTTCTTTCCATAGACCTTTAAAACCCTTGTCTTCACCTCTCTGTGAATTACACACACTTTTAATAAACTTCGTCAATGCATGGTAGAAACACTGACACCGATAAAACCCTTTGTTCGAGTTTCGCGCTTTTATTTTTTATAGATTAAAACAAATATTAAGAAATTTGGACTAGTTAGTTTGTTTGGCTTATTTGGATTTATAAAATCCGGTTTGTGCATTATTATCTTAATGTATCATTATCCAGTTTTACATCGAGAACCATGTTTTTTTTGCCGAAATTTTTAAAAAGTCGACCCCCGACTTATGGCTGGGAGTAACCTCAAAACCACCGAAATTGGGGTCAAAATGGACCCTCGACTTATGGCCGAAGTCGACTTATGGCCGCGGATATACGGTACCCATCACTTTGGAAATTACAATCAAACCATGTTACCCATCATTTGGGAAATTGTAGTAAAACCATGTTACCCATCATTACAAGCATTTAGGACATTTTAGTCAAGTTATGTAAACTTATTACAGATTTGAAGTGCTAGGGATGCCCATAAAACACAAATATATAAAAAAACAATTTATCACAGTTCTGTAAACCCTCTTAACTTAATCAGGGACACTATATTGTAATATAGTGTCCCTGACTTAATGGAGACGCTTTCTGACATCTCTGCAGCAGAAGATTTTTGAAAACATTTTGACTAATGGAGAAATGTTTAAACAAAATGTTTTCAAATCTATTTTTCAAAAATTAAACTTTCATTAATAGATGTTTACCAGATGTTTTCGAGGTTGTCTGCTGCAGATATGTTGTATTAACATTGCTTTCTAAATCTTTTCCCCAGCTGCTGTAATGTAACAATTTGACTACTCAGAGAGGGGACTTAATTACGTTATACATTGGGCCCCCCTGATAAAAGTACCACAACAAAAATTGGAATAGTCCTACTTAGGGGTGCCTTATAACTAATGCCACAGTTAACTGATCACAGCTTTAACCTTTCCCTACTTGCAGATGCATTTTGACATATCTGCATCAGACTGCAATTTTTGTAAACACACTGGCAAAAGGAGAAATTGCTCATGAATTATATTTTCTTCAATACATATTACAGAGCTCTAGATAACAGGCATTTTTCATGCTCTAAAATTCCTATTTGACATTAAAACCCTATGTTGTGGGTACTCAAAAGAATTCTCCAAGTAAGACGAGTACCCACAACATAGGATTTGGTCAAGTAATAAGTGAAATATTGTGGGGAAAAGACCTGTTCACTCCCTCTTATCTAGTCCTCTGTATATACAGTATTTTCCATGCTTTTACATAGATCAGTTCAATGTTTGTTATTGGCAATCTATCCTAGGCACAATCTACATGCACACATTAGAGCACTGACTGCCTATTAATTTTGTAATATCAATCCTTAAATAACAGTACTTCCATTGAAATTTACCTATCCAGAGAATTGTTATTTGTTGCTCTAATCAGTGAATTGATCGCATGTAAAACATGGCAATTTCAATCTTATGAATGTACCAGTAAAGTTTTATTTAACTCAAGAGTTGGTAAGTGCATCTTTTAAACAGTGTGCTCGATAACATTTTTTTTTTTTAATATTTGTAATATAAATCTAAGTTAGCAGCTATACATTCTTCGAGCTAGATCTGACCTATTTTTGAATATTTAGCAAAGCCATAAAACCACTATAAATGAGTTTTAAACAGATGTATAAAATTATACTACCATGCATCCAAACATCCATGGGTAGCAGGCTTTTAGAAAAAAATAATGTTATCAGGTTATTAAATTAAAAACTTATCTGGCGCTACACAGGATTACCTCCATCTAAGAAAAAGCCTGACATATCAGATCAGACTTTGAATCTTTGCGGCCTTGTCAAAGATTACATTGTTCCCTGTGAATGACGCCTATGAAGTAGTTGATGTTTGAACTCAATGTGGCAAAAGGAGAAATTGCTCATCATGAGCAATTTCCCCTTTTACCACAATGATTTCAACTCTATATAATTAATAATTATAAGTCATCTGCTGCAGATTTGTCATATGTGGAAAACTTCTGGTTAGTATCTATGAAAATGTAAAAGAATAAATGTAACTTAACAGAGTAAGGTAAAGTTGTCACTGAGTGTGATTGATCAGTAGTCTTAACCCTTTCCCACCTACAGACGCATTTTGACACAATAGCAGTAGACGACTTTTGAAAACATTGTGGCCAAAGGTAAAATTGCTCATGATGAGCAATTTCTCTTTTGGCCACAATGTTTTCAACTTTATTTAACAATTAAGCTATCTTTTACGGAGATTTTTCAAGTTTTTGTCATTATGTTTTCAAAGTCGTCTGCTGCAGATTTGTTGTATGTGGGAATGGGTTTAACATATGTCCCAAATATGTGAATTATTTAAATCCATCAACTTTTCCATCAGTTAAAAATGAACTGACATATAAGATTTTTAACAAGTATTTGATGCTAAATTTACAACAAGTTAAGTTTTTGAATTAAGACCCTCAGACCAAAGGACCACCTTGGTTAAAGAATCTATTTTGAAACGTGTGTACTATGTTTGGTGGATCTAGAGCTTCACAAGGTTTTGACAAAAACACCAACAGTCAAAAAATACGGCCGTCCTGTTTTTTTGAGACCAAGTATAGTGAAAATTGGTTGTATGTCAGGCAAATTTAGAGAGTGGACACTGTTAATACAGTTTTGGCCATTTCGAGGGACATACGTGTGGAGTGACTAAGATAACGTGGTTAGTTATTGAACCTGACCAAGATATTCTGCCCATCAACATATTGTCTAAATTTGGTGATGATCAAATTAAATTCATTCGAGTAACAGAACGGACAACATAAACTTTATGTTATTGAAGAAATACATAGGCCATAACTCTGAATAGTCGGGTTATATCGTGAAACTAGTGATACGTTCTATAGACCAAGACCAAATTTAGGTAATTTCTATAATTAAAGGGTGATAACTCTCGAGTGACTAGAGTGATATGGCTAGTTATCAAAATTGTCAAAGATATTATGCCAATACACATTCTGACCACATTTGGTGGTGATTGGACAAAGGGTTCTAAAGTAATTGAGCAGACAATACCAATTTTAGGTAATTTCTATAATTAAAGGGCGATAACTCTCGAGTGAATATAGAGATATGACTAGTTATTGAACTTGTCCAAGATATTATGCCAATACACATTCTGACTAAATTTGGTGATGATTGGACAAAGGCATCTAAAGTTATTGAGCAGACAAGACCAATTTTAGGTAATTTCTATAATTAAAGGGCAATAACTCTGGATTGACTTAAGCGATATGGCTAGTTGTCATATTTGTCCAATATATTATGCCAATACACATTCTGACCAAATTTGGTGATGATTGGACAAAGGGTTCTAAAGTTATTGAGCAGACAATACCAATTTTAGGTAATTTCTATAATTAAAGGGCGGTAACTCTCAAGTGACTATAGAGATATGGCTAGTTATTGAACTTGTCCAAGATATTATACCAATACACATTCTGACTAAATTTTGTGATGATTGGACAAAGGTCTCTAAATTTTTGAGCAGACAAGACCAATTTTAGGTAATTTCTATAATTAAAGGGCAATAACTCTCGAGTGATGAAAGCAATATTATAATGTTATTAATTAGGTGATTTCATATTGGCCGAGTTATTTGTCCGAGGTATGCAGTATTGGCCTGAGCCCGAAGGGCGAAGGACAATACTGCTGACAGAGGACAAATAACTCGGCCAATATGAAATCACCTAATTAATAAGTATTTTATTAATCAACTTTTTTATAAATACATGAGTCTTTAGTTATAATCTTAAATAAACAATTAATGGTTAATATGGCGGAAAATATAAGTTAAAATCGGTTACTTTGTCAATTCAATGCGTTGATCTTTAAAAAAGACGGCTACCTAATTCATTTTTGTGTTCCACTATTCTCGTATAAGGCGAGTTTCGACAGCCAATGAAAATGGTCCATTCCTCAGATTTCGTATTTGGCGAGTTTTGTAGCCAATGAAAACGGCAGAAATTCATATTGGCCGACTTGGTCCATATTAGGCGAGTTTTAGCAAATATTGTCTTCTTTTGTTCTGTATTAGCTCTATGGTTGTTCTAGTATCGCGTCAAATACGCAATAGTTAATTAATAATATAGGTTATTGCATTAATATGGGAAAATATTGTGTTGGATGAGTTCCTTCGGCTGAGTTGCCCGAGCTTGCGAGGGCACTCCGCCGAAGGAACGAGTCCCGACACAATAGATTCCCATAATCATGCAATAACCTTTTTATTGTATAATTTGATATTGGCTATTTAAAATGTGTCGTTTTTTTTTTTTTAAACACGTCACACTATTAGAAAATTAACAGTCGTTTTGGATTGTTTAGATAATTTTAAAAAAACATTAACGATATATCGCGCAATTATACTCTCCTTTACGCTGGTTGCTAAGGTCGCGGAAAATATAATTTACGAGCCGCCATTGTTGTCGACTCGAAATTGGAATCGTCGACAAAATGATGTGTAACGCCTTTTCTAACAGTGTTGTTCATTAATAACTGGTGTATTATCTTATTCTTGTATTTACACCTGGATATTTGTTTTTTTATTACGATTTAGATGCCCCTTTAAAAGGACCTTTTGACCTCGCAGTATGTTCAGTAAAGCGAAGACACATCTTTGATATACATATAAAGGCTACTGCGTTGATAAACTTCACATCGGAGGATAACAAAAAAAATCTGAAGACCTACCTTTAAAACAGTCATTTGCTTATTCATCCTAGCAGTTATGAATCCCTCTTTATTTGTTGATACACTTATAATAGATCGTCAACGACAATCAAAACAACAATCGAGCAATATTATTGATGTACACGTCACATTATTACGTCAGAAACTACGTACGTATTTACTAGCATAGCTAACGCTATAAATAGACCAGATTGGGTTTTGTTTATGTCTATCGATTTTTTCACTACGTGTCATCTATAAAAGATGTACCAAACAATGTACTACGAACCGTATAAGCACAGCTTTTTCCTAGGACTATCAGAGAGTCGAACCTTGAGCAGATCACATCTGTAAACTGATTCAAGTCCCGTCTACATTGATACACAGCCTAAACAACACAGATGTTTTTTTATTTCATTTATATTTGTAAATATGCCTAATTAGTTGTTTTAACCATTTTAATGGCTTTACTTCACTTGCCTGCGATGCACGGAGCCCTGACAGTAACAAAGTAGAAGTAGAAGTTAGCTGGACTCTAAATCATGAAAGGTTGGATGAGAGCGCTTTGTAACGTTAGTGTATGGAAATAGTTCCGTCCTTAGTGTCACGTGAAAAAGATTCCAGTGCAATATCAACCCGTGCAATATCAAATGATATTGCATCCTTTGTTCATATGGAAACAAGAAGGAGCAATATCAAAGTATACAATAAGGCTTGTTATTGAACTTGTCCAAGATATTATGCCAATACACATTCTTACCAAATTTGGGGATGATTGGACAAAGGGTTCTAAAGTTATTAAGCAGACAGCATACTGGACGCCACCCGCGTGTACGCCACAGGTAAAACTATAATATGCCCCGTTTTTAAAAAAATTGGCGTATAAAGAACAAGGCAAGTTTCAAGCTGCTAAAGCAAAAAATGTGGTATCTACAGTGTTAACAATAATTTATCTAGTGTCCTAGTTTTTACTTGACATGAGATACATTAAAACTAAGCCTACAGATTATCAAGACAATTACTCTGACAACTTTTCAAAATGATCAGGTTAAAAATGCAGCTACCAGTGTTAACAAAATTTTTCTTGAATTTGGTCTAGTGAGCTAGTTTTTAACCAACATGACCCATATATAAACTTGGCCTAAATATCATCCAGAAAACATTCTATCGATATTCGCGCAAGCCCTGGTAAAGTATCCTTAGCGCATGTCCTTATCAGTTTTGGGGTAAATAAAAGTCCCAAGTATTTATAAAAGGAGACAGTTTCTAATTGTTGCGTTTGGTAAGACCAGTTCTCATAGGATTGTAATATACTGCCATTTCGAAACAAGAGGGACAAGATGGGTCTAAATCGATCACCTTAGTGATAGTAAATAAGTAGCAAATATTTTACTGCAAAAATCTGGGAAAATTTGATCAGGAGTGCAAATGAAACTGGAGTGGCTAAGAAATACCTTATCAGTAAAGGCCATTTGTAATTAAATCATTAAATCTTTGCACAATGTGAAATAGGACCACCAAAGAAACATCCATATGAAGTTTGGTAGATATTGGTCCAATGGTTTAGGAGGAGATGTCATTTGAAGCTAAAAGTACATTTACCCCTTTTCTGATGCCACATAGCATATCTATTTTAACCAATTTATTTATGTAAAGGGTCTGTAAAGGAGGATTTCTGCTAAATATCTTGAAATCTAACAAAGACTTTAATAAGATGGAAATATAAAGTTTTGTTATTTTAACCCATTCCTGATGCCTTGCTGCCCTGCTTTTGAACAAAATAAATATGGCTTGAACAGTTTTTGTAGAGGGTCACTCAAAGAAATTTTTCACAAAATTATCTTGGAATCGGACAAGCAGATTATGGAGGAAAAGGATTTAACATTTGGGTATTTTTTTCCCTTTCTGATGCCGCAGCAACCAAAGTTCTACACAGAATGTAAGTCTTTGAACAATTTCGAAAGAGGACCAATACAGGAATATTCCTGTGAAGTTAAGTTGAAAGTTGTCCAGTGGAATGGCAGGAGATGTCTTTTGTAGCTAAAAATTAAGTTTACCCCTTTTGTGATGACACAATTTTCTTAAAATCAGACAAGTGCTTTCATAACAAGAGCTGTTGGAGGACAGCGCGCTCGACTATTCCACCTGTTATTTAAGTTACTGAGATAACAGACTTTAATGAAGTTGCATGCAAAACATTATCAACAATTTCTTAAAGGGTGATAATTTGCATTATATGCAGGATAGAGTTATTCAACTTGATTATTTTCATAGGTGTGGTTAGGAAGGGTTGTATAACGTTTCAATGGAATGCATCAAGTAGTTACTCAGATATGGACCCTTAATGTAGTTGCACGCAAACCTTTAACCATAATTTAAGTAAACAAGAGGGCCAAGATGGCCCTAAATCGATCACCTAATTGATAGTAAATTAGTAGCAAATATTTAACTGAAAATATCTGGGAAAATTTGATCAAGGAGTGCAAATGAAACTGCAAGGAGTGGACACTTCTCAAGAAACAGCTTATCAGTAAAGGCTATTTATATCTTGAAATCTAACAAGAACTTTAATAAGAATGGAATTATAAACTTTTTGTCATTTTGCACCTTTCCTGATGCCGCCTTGCTGCCCTGTTTTTTTAACGAAATCATTATGGCTTCAACAGTTTATTTAGAGGGTCACTTTAATAAGGAACATTTCTACCAAATTATCTTGCAATCGCACAAGCAGATTATGGAGGAAAAGGATTTTAAAATTTGGGTATTTTTCTAACTTTCTGATGCCGCAGCAACCAAAGTTCTCAATGGAATTTAAATCTTTGAACAATTTTGAAAGAGGACCATCAAAGGAACATTCCTGTGATGTTTGGTGGAAATTGTTCCTGCGGTTCAGGAGGAGATGATGTTTAAAGCTAAAAGTTAACGACGGACGATGACGGACGACGACGGATGACAGACGACAGACACAGAGTGATCAGAATAGCTCACCTTGAGCCTTTGGCTCTAGGTGATCTAAAAAAGGGCAACAATTTGCACCATATGCAGGATAGAGTTATCTTAACCCTTTCCCTCATATAGACGCTCTCTGACGCCTCTGCAGCAGACAGCTTTTTGAAAACATAGTGACAAAAGCAGAAATGGCTCAAAACGAGCAATTTCTCCTTTTGACACAATATTTTTCACTTTTAGTCATAGGTTAACCATTCAATTATAGAGATTTTCTATGTTTCGACAAAATATGTTCAAAGTTGTCTGCTGCAGAATTTTCGTATGAGGGAAAAGGTTAATTGGTTGTGTTTAAAGTTGTGAAATTGGGAGAGGTTGTATTAAGTTTCAATGCAATGCTTCAAGTTGTTACTGAGATTACACTCTAAATGTAGATGCAAATTCTAAGTCCAAAAAGGGCCATAACTTGCATAAAATGCTGGATAGAGTTATTGTATTTGACTTTCTACATAGATGTGATGGTTGGAAAGGACTTTAAAAAGTTTCAATGCAATGCATCAAGTAGTTACTAAGATATGGTCTCTTAATGCAAAACTTTAACAAAAATTTCTAAGTAAAAAGGGCCATAACTTGCATCAAATGCAGGATAGAGTTATTTAACTTGAAAATCAACACATTTGTGATAGTTTGGAAGGGTTGTATAAAGTTTCAAAGAAATGCATCATGTAAATACTAGGATATCGACTCTTAATGTAGTTGCATGCAAAACTTTAACCAAATTTCTATTTAAAACAAGATGTGTTTGTGAAACACTGATGCCCCCGAATGGCAACATCTAGGTCAAAGGTCAAGGTCGCCAGGTCAAAAATGTTGGTACTGACAGAAAGGTCATGTCACAAGGAATACACATGTGAAATATGGTAGCCATACCTGTTATGGTTCAAAAGTATGGGTCAAGGTTAAAGTTTTTTTCGAGAATGGCAACATCTAGGTCAAAGGTCAAGGTCGCAAGGTGAAAAATGTTGGTACTGACAGAAAGGTCATGTCACAAGATATACACATGTGAAATATGGTAGCCGTACCTGTTATGGTTAAAAAATAGTGGTCACGGTTAAAGGTTTTTTTCGAGAATGGCAACATCTAGGTCAAAGGTCAACGTTGCAAGGTGAAAATTTTGGTACTGACAGAAAGGTCATGTCACAAGGTATACACATGTGAAATATGGTAGCCGTACATGTTATGGTTCAAAAGTAGTCGTCAAGGTTAAAGTTTTTATCGAGAATGGCAACATCTAGGTCAAAAGTCAAGGTCGCAAGGTGAACAATTTTGGTACTGACAGAAAGGTCATGTCACAAGGTATACACATGTGAAATATGGTAGCCTTACCTGTTATGGTTCAAAAGTAGTGGTGAAGGTTAAAAAATTTTTTGAGAATGGCAACATCTAGGTCAAAGGTCAAGGTCGCAAGGTCAAAAATGTTGGTACTGACAGAAAGGTCATGTCACAAGGAATACACATGTGAAATATGGTAGATGTACCTGTTATGGTTCAAAAGTAATGGCCAAGGTTAAAGTTTTTTTTGAGAATGGCAACATCTAGGTCAAAGGTCAAGGTCGCAAGGTCAAAAATTTGGTACTGACAGAAAGGTAATGTCACAAGGAATACACATGTGAAATATGGTAGCCGTACCTGTTATGGTTCAAAAGAAGTGGTCAAGGTTAAAGTTTTTTTCGTGCAGACAGACAGACAGACAGACAGACGTGCAGACAGACGTGCAGACAGGCCAAAAACTAGATGCCCACCGAATCGGAGATTCCGGGGGCATAAAAAGGGCCATATATTGCAAAATATACTGGATAGCTTTATCATACTTGATTATTGTCAAAGGTGTGATTGTTGGGGAGAATTATATACAGTTTCAATGCAATGCATCAAGTAGATACTAAGTTTTGGTCTGTTAATGTAGTTGCACGCAAAACTTTAACCAGAATTTCTAAGTAAAAAAAGGGCCATAACTTGCATAAAATGCATGATAGAGTTATCATACTTGATAATGTACATGAGTATGATAGCTTGGTAGGGTTGTATAAAGTTTTAATGCAATGCATCTAGTAAATACTGAGATATGGACTCTTCATTTAGTTGCACGCAAAACTTTAACCAGAATTTCTAAGTAAAAAAGGGGCCATAACTTGCATAAAATGCAGGATAGAGTTATCTAACTTGATAATCTACATATGTGTGATAGTTTAGTAGGGTTGTAGAAAGTTTCAATGCAATACATGTAGTGTTTAAGTACTTGCATGCAAAACCTTATCCAAAGTGTGACGTGGACGCCGACGCCAGGGTGAGTAGTATAGCTCTCATATTCATCGAATAGTCAAGCTAAAAATGGAACTTTCAAATATTGTCTTCGGCTCAGGTCATCTAAAAACTTTGTCTTTTCTTTGTTAACTTGCTTCCAGTTTGTTGGCAAAATAATTTGATTACGTTGATATGTTGTTGCAATTTTAAAACTGAATCTGCACTGTTTGCACTGTTTGCTATGTCGTCAGCAAACATAAGACGTGTCGTAAAACCGTTTATAAATAGTGAAAATTATAGAGGACTGTTGATTTAATACATACTGACCAATTATTATTTCCCTTTAATATTAAAATTTCCCATAATTTATCATGTCATATCCTATCAAATGCTTTTGAAACAAGAGGGCAATGATGGCCCTGGAATGGCTCACCTGATTTCTTATTTTTCACTTTAGCCATGTAAACCCTGCCCCCTGGCGGCCATAGTTTTCAACCAATCAACATGGCTTGAAGGAATCTGATAAAGGGTCGTCACCCTAGGAACATTTCTACAAAATTATTTGAAAATCGGCCAGACACTTTCAGAGGAGAAGATTTTTTAAGTTTTCACTATAGCCATATAAGCAAAATAGCCCTGGCCTGTGGTGGCCTTGTTTTTTGACCAATCAACATGGCTTGAAGGAATCTGATAGTGGGTCACTTAAGGAACATTTCTACAAAATTATTTGAAAATCTGCCAACCAGTTTGGGAGAAGAAGAATTTTAAAGTTTTTTCATTTCGTTGCCATGGAAACCAGAATTCTGCATGGATCCTAAAAATCTGAAGAAATTCTGGTGAGGATATTGAGAGGATGCTTTCTGTGGAGTTTCATCCCAATTGACCCACTGGTTACTGAGGAGAAGATGTTGACGGATGCACGACGGACAAAAGGCAATCACAATAACTCACCTTGAGCATTTTGTGCTCAGGTGGAAGTGCTCAGGTGAGCTAAAAACTACAAATAAACAATGAAACCTCCCTCCCTGTTTCGATAAATATTTCTGTGTCAAATTTGGCTTAGTGACCTAGTTTTTGACCGGACATGACCTACATTTGAACTTAGCCTAGATATCATCAAGACAACTATTCTGACAAAGTTACAACCTGCTCTAGATAAAATAGGCTTACAGAGTCTTAAGATTTTCCTTCAATTTGGCATAGCGACCTAGTTTATGAATAAAAATGACCAATATTCAAACTTGACCTAGATATAATCAAGACAAACATTCTGACAAAGGTTTCATGCTGCTCAAGGATAAAATGCAGTCTCTAGAGTGTTTACAAGATATTTTTCAAATTTTGCCTAGTGACCTAGTTTTTGACTATATTCGAACTAAGCCAAGATATCATCGAACAATTTATTCTGACATAGTTTCAACATGCTCAAGTTCAAAATAAGGCCTCCAGAGTGATAACAAGATTTGCCTTCATTTTGTTACTGTGACTTTTAACCAGATATGATCCTTATTCAAACTTGGCCTAGATATCATCAAGCCATACATTCTGACAAAGTTTGAAGCAAAAATTGTGGTCTCTAGAGCGTTAACAGGATATTTCTCAAATTCGGTCTAGTGACTTATTTTTTAGCAGATATGACCTATATTGGAACTTAGCCTAGATATCTTCAAGACATTTATTATACCACAATGTTTTCATTTAAACAAGAGAATCGCTCACCTGATATTTTTTTTTTAACTTTAGCTATATAAGCCCCGCCCCCTGGCAGTCATAGTTTCCGACCAATCAACTTGGCTTGAAGGAATCTGATAGAGGGTCACCCTAGGAACATTTCTACAAAATTATTTGGAAATCTGCCAGACACTTTTGGAGGAGAAGACTTTTTAAGTTTTCACTATAGTCATATGATGCAAAATAGCCCTGCCCACTGGCGGCCATGTTTTTTGACCAATCAACATGGCTTGAAGGAATCTGAAAGTGGGTCATCCAAGGAACATTTCTACAAAATTATTTGAAAATCGGCCTGACACTTTCGGAGAAGAAGATTTTTTAAGTTTTCACTATAGCCATATAAGGCAAAATAGCCCCGCCCCCCCTGGCGGCCATGTTTTTCGACCAATCAACATGGCTTGAAGGAATCTGATAGAGGGTCATCCAAGGAACATTTCTACAAAATTATTTGAAAATCAGCCTGACACTTTCGGAGGAGAAGATTTTTTAAGTTTTCACTTTGGCCATATAAGGCAAAATAGCCCCGCCCCCTGGCGTCCATGTTTTTCGACCAATCAACATGGCTTGAAGGAATCTGATAGAGGGTCACCCAAGGAACATTTCTACAAAATTATTTGAAAATAGGCCCGACACTTATTGAAGAGAAGATTTTTTAAGTTTTCACTATAGCCATAAAAGGCAAAATAGCCCCGCCCCCTGGCGGCCATGCTTTTTGACCAATCAACATGGCTTGAAGGAATCTGATAGCGGGTCACCCAAGGAACATTTCTACATAATTATTTGAAAATCGGCCTTACACTTTCGGAGGAGAAGATTTTTTAAGTTTTCACTATAGCCATATAAGGCAAAATAGCCCCGCCCCCCCTGGCGGCCATGTTTTTCGACCAATCAACATGGCTTGAAGGAATCTGATAGAGGGTCATCTAAGGAACATTTCTACAAAATTATTTGAAAATCTGCCAACCAGTTTGGGAGAAGAAGAATTTTGAAGTTTTTTCGGTTTCGTTGCCATGGAAACCAGAATTTTGCATGGATCCCAAAAATTTGAAGGAATTCTGGTGAGGTCATTGAGAGGATGCTTTCTGTGAAGTTTCATCCAAATTGACCCACTGGTTACTGAGGAGAAGAAGTTGACGCACGACGGACGACGGACGCCGGACAAAAGGCGATCACAATAACTCACCTTGAGCAAAGCTCAGGTGAGCTAAAAAAACCAAAAAAAAACCAAGAGGGCCAGTATCGCACCATGGCCATAAGGCAAAAATCAAATCCCCAAACAGCCCTGCCCCCCATGGTGGCCATGTTTTTTACCAACCACCATGGCTTAAAGGAATCTTGTAGAGTGTCACCCAAGGAATGTTTCTGCAAAATTATTTGAAAATCGGCCTGACACTTTTGGAGGAGAGGATATTTTAAGTTTTCACTATAGCCATATAAGGCAAAATAGCCAGGCAAAATAGCCCCACCCCCTGGCGGCCATATTTTTTTACCAATCAACATGGCTTGAAGGAATCTGATAGAGGGTCAGCCTAATAACATTTCTACAAAATTATTTGAATATCAGCCAGACACTTTCGGAGGAAAAGATTTTTTAAATTTTCTCTTTAGCCATATAAGGCAAAATAGCGCCGCCCTCTGGCGGCCATGTTTTTTTACCAATCAACATGGCTTGAAGGAATCTGATAGAGGGTCACCCAAGGAACATTTCTATAAAATTATTTGAAAATCTGCTTAACACTTTCGGAGAAGAAGATTTTTTAAGTTTTCAGGATGGTCATTTGAGGCCAAATAGCCCCGCCCTCTGGTGGCCATGTTTTCGACCAATCAACATGGCTTGATGGAATCTGATAGAGGGTCACCCAATGAACATTTCTACAAAATTATTTGAAAATCAGCTGAACACTTTCGGAGAAGAAGATTTTTTAAGTTTTCACTATAGCTATATAAGGCAAAATAGCCCCCCCCCCCCCCCCCCCCCCTCCCCAGTGGAGCTAAAAATCATTTATTGAGATTTTCATTATTTTTTACTAAGATGTAAAAAAGCCTGCTGAAATTTGTTGTATAAGAAAAAAGGTTAAATGATAGACCCTCTTGGTGAGTCAAACTTAATCTAAATAAAAATGATTATCAGCATAAAAAACACACTCAAAAACACACTCACCTATAACTGTAAATGCCAGGATAGGCAAAACAATTTTAAGCCAATCCATGACAGATCCTGGCGATGACTGAGCACCCGGAACTGTTGTGTTTATTCCATCTGTAAACAAGAATGATATAAAAATTATACGATTCATAAGATGCTCCCTGACAGTATTGTGTCTCTGTTTCCTTTTTCCCACATACAGATGCATTGTAACTTCTTTAAAGCAGAAGATTTTTGTCTCAATGATTTCAACTCTTATATAAAAGTATCCTTTCATTCATAGAGATTATTCCTATATTTGCCTAGATTTTTTCAAAGTAGATATGTTGTATGTGGTAAAAGGCTAAATCCTGTCCTTTCAAACATAGGACAAATCTGCAGCAGTCTACCTTTTTAATGTTCTAGCCAGAAATATGAAGAACTACTATAAATAAAATCATAAATATTGAATAGGGCTGAACACATTTTTATGAGCAATTGCTCCTTTTGGCATAATGTTTTCAAATGTCGACTGCTGCAGATAAATCACAATGAGTCTGCATGTGTGATAAGAATAATTATCCTACTACATGTATGAGATTGGGCTTTACAAGGAAATGTAAACAAGAGATGTTTGTCAAACATTATGCCCCCCCTGAGCGCTATGTTGTCAGGAATATTTGGACAATTGAGTAAAATTTGCACGGACCGAAATGCCAGCTGATTTGTCATTTCACATTGGATGTCTATGAGTCAGTTTTAAGATTATGAACAATGTTCATTCAAAGTTTGAGGATGGTAGTTACAGTTCTTAATCTTATTGTGATGATGACTGATATTTGCAGATAAACATGTATCCTCCAGGTCCAGGCATTGTTGAGTTATCACATGGACAAGCTTAAAAAAGGTTTTTGTGTTCATGGTCACTCTGACCTTGACCCTTGACCCAATGACCTCAAAATAAATAGGGTTCATCTACTGGTCAGGCCCAACCTCCAAGTCAAGTTTGAGGACCATAGGTCCAGCCATTGTTGAGTTATCACTTGGACAAGCTTAAAAAGAGTTTTGTGTTCAAGGTCACTGTGACCTTGACCTTTGATCCAATGACCTCAACAAAAATATGGTTCATCTACAGGTTAGGCCCAAGCTCCAAGTCAAGTTTGAGGATCATGGGTCCAGGCATTGTTGAGTTATCACTCAGACAAGCTTAAAAAAGCTTTTTGTGTTCAAGGTCACTGTGACCTTGACCTTTGAGCCAATGACCTCAACATAAATAGGGTTCATCTACTGGTCAGGCCCAACCTCCAATTCAAGTTTGAGACCCTAGGTCCAGGCATTGTTAAGTTATCACTTGGACAAGCTTAAAAAGGTTTTTGTTTTCAAGGTCACTGTGACCTTGACATTTGACCAAATGACAACAGAATAAATAGGGTTCATCTACTGGTCAGGCCCAACCTCAAAGTCAAGTTTGAGGACCGTAGGTCCCGGCATTGTTGAGTTATCACTCGGACAAGCTTAAAACAGGTTTTTGTGTTCAAGGTAACTGTGACCTCGACCTTTGACCCAATGACCTCAAAATAAATAGGGTTCATCTACTGGTCAGGCCAAACCTCCAAGTAAAGTTTGAAGCATTGTTGAGTTATCACTCGGACAAGCTTTGGTCTACAGACGTACCAACGGACCGACCGACCAACCGACCGACAGACATGTGCAAAGCAATATACCCCTCTTCTTCGAAGGGGGCATAATAATAATAATTGAATTTGTGTTTGCTGTTAATCTTTTCTTGGTACCTAGTGAATCTTAACATAAAATGTCATCATATACTGTAATTATAGTAAAACTATAAGTGTGATACAAAAGGTCAAAGTTGATAAATGTGCATTCACAGTAATAGGTGAACAACTTTTCCATATGTTGTATTACATAGGACAGGTAGGTTTTGATAAAGTGTATACTTGGGTACTAAGTGCTTGCAGATGTTCATCTCTGTAACTTTTCATGGATAGAATTTTGGTTATTTTATATTCTTGCATGCTCTATAGGGCTATTACTTAAGTAATTCAAGTGCCATGTCACCATGATTTCAAACAACTCCATGCTGGAGTGAACATTCCTGTAAAGTTTTGAGACTCTTGCTCTTGTTGTTTTGAAAGTATGCATGACACAAAAATAAATGCTATGTGTAAAAAGTAATTCAAGGGCCAGCACTCTGCATGTATTAGACGAAGCAAGACATACAACACAATATTTTGTGACTGACAAGACCAAATCTTTCTGCCAAAGCCCCCCTTTTCAAAGTGAGGTAATTACTTTGTAATTTTGTTATACTTCATTCAGAAAAGGGTTTACTCGTTAATTGAATGCATATGTGTAGTTTTTCCTATTTATAGTGTATGTGGATGGAGGACGGAACAGTTGTAAACAGTTGCTGTAACTTGTTTCTGATTTGCTAATCAAACATTGTCCTTCTTACCTTCATCTGTTAAAGTTGTGATCTCCCTACTCTCATTTACAACTTTCACAGGTAAAGAGGAAGTGTCAAGTACGGCAGAATATCTGAGTAAATAAATGGAATAACTTTAAGACTGACAATTCACACCATTTTCATAATGTGAAAACCAAACTCTTCCTTCCAATATTTGCATCTCTAATTTTCAGTCTACATAGTTTGTTTCTCATATATTTATCCTTCAATAATACTCAATAAACATGCAGATAAAAATAAATTATTATGAAATTACTCAGCATGATTGCTGTTTACCCTTTCCCAAGAAAAATCAATTTGCAGACTTTGAAAGTTTTAGTCAAAATTATAGAAACTCTGTTAACGTAAGAACAATTATTGAATAAAAATGAAAACATTGTGCCAAAAGGAGAAATTGCTCATGATGAGCAATATCTAAAATTGCCGTAATGTTTTCAAAAGTCGTCTGCTGCAAAGGCATCACAAAGTGCCAGTATGTAGGAAAGGATGAATTCAAAGGCTAACCTCATGCTTCTTTGTCATGGCTAGCATCTGATTTCATAGTTAGATTGTTTTAATCTTGGCCTAGTTTTACAAAATACTATTAACCCTTTCCAACATACATTAAATCTGCAGCAGAAGACTTTGAAAACATACAAACCAAACATTGGAAACTCCCTTTAAATGAACAAGAGGGCCATGATGGCCCTGAATTGCTCACCTGATTTTTTTTTCACTTAGCCATATAAACCCCGCCCCCTGGTGACCATAGTTTTCGACCAATCAACATGGCTTCAAGGAATCTGATAGAGGGTCACCTTAGGAACATTTCTACAAAATTATTTGAAAATCGGCCAAATACTTTCGTAGGAGAAAGTTTTTTAAGTTTTCACTAAAGCCATGAAAGGCAAAATAGCCACCTTGGCGGCCATGTTTTTCGACCAGTCAACATGGCTTGAAGGAATCTGATAGAGGGTCATCCTATGAATATTTCTACAAAATTATTTGAAAATCAGCCTGACACTTTCAGAGTTGAAGATTTTTTAAGTTTTCACTATAGCCATATAAGGCAAAATATCCCACCCCCTGGTGGCCATGTTTTCCCACCAATTAACATGGCTTGAAGGAATCTGATAGAGGGTCAACCCAAGAAACATGTCTAAAAACTTATTTGAAAATCGGTCTGACACTTTCGGTGGAGAAGATTTTTTAAGTTTCCACTATAGCCATATAAGGCAAAATATCCCCGCCCCCTGGCGACCATGTTTTTTGACCAATCAACATAGCTTAGAGGTATCTGATGGAGGCTCATCCAAGGAACATTTCTACAAAATTGTTTGAAAATCTACCAACCAGTTTGGGAGAAGAAGAATTTTGAAGTTTTTTTTGTTTCGTTGCCATGGAAACCAGAATTCTGCATGGATCCCAAAAATTTGAAGGAATTCTGTTGAGGTCATTGAGAGGATGCTTTCTGTGAAGTTTTATCCCGATTGACCTACTGGACTGAGGAGAAGAAGTTGAAGCACGCCTGACAAAAGGCAATCATAATAACTCACCTTGAGCACTTCGTCTATAGAACGGAATTGCTAGAGCAATCCGGCCAATACATATTCGTATTCGTTACTCCGTATTTGTGATACATATTGTATTCGCCCCCTACTATTTCTGCAAGCTCATTCTTACTTGCTGAGGAATCCGCTGTGGTCGAGTGGTTAGCGTCGGGGATTTCGAAACCGGATGTCCAGGGTTCGATCCCCAGTCGCGGCACTACGGTCATGGTGGAGTGCCCTTGGGCAAGGCACATTTTCTAGCCTAGTACTGGTTTGTTTACCCAATTACATTTAATTGCACGCTAAATGACCTTAGCTGTCGATGCGCCATAAAACAATATACATTCATTCATTCATTCTTACTTGCTGGCGGGATGCCAATGCAATATTTAACCCTTTCCCACATAAAACAATTCTGCAGCAGACGACCAATAATTTTCTAGTACGTACGGGTCGAACAATCTTAAGTACGAAAGAGCAATGTAAACACACATGCAGGGTTATGTTCGTCTGCAAATTTTGGAAAATTATGATTGTAAAGTACTTCTACAATGACATTAACGAGCGATGACACTGTTATGTAACCATCTATGCAAGGTAACCTGCAATAAACATGAATTTCGTGTATATTTGTTTTTGAAAGAGTTTCAATTGAAAAATATGAGATTTTCAAAATTTCCGGAGCCCTGCCCCCTAGTGTTTTTGTTACAGCCCTAATTACAGTGTCTCCTGGGTAAATTTCCAGTACTCCCGGTATTATTGATCCTGACAACGATACATCAGGTTGTATTGCTTTTACCCACGACCCTGAGGGCCAAGAAGGGAAGCCATTACTAGCATCTGTAAAGTCTTCGGTTTGACTTGTCTTGGAATTGAACCCCGACTACCACACATAGATGGAATCCGCCTCAGTCTCATTAAGTATCTAAACATGTTTCTTAAACAGACACATTTTGTTACCTTTGCAGCAGACGACTTTTGAATACATTGTGACAAAAGGAGAAAGTGCTTAAAATGAGCAGTTTCTCCCTTTGCAATAATGTTTTTATCTCTATTCAATTATCATATTGTCATTTAGAGAGATTGTTAAAAAAAAATCAACATGTTTTCAAAGTTGTCAGCTGCACATTATTTGTATATATGAGAAAAGGGTTTAAAATGAATATTGTACAAAATGAATTTAGACTTACAGACTGCAGGAGTAATTATCCCATATGTCTCTTTCAACAGCACATCTTCCATCACAATTTCCGTCTATAAAGATAACAAGGGAAATTTGATGCAAGACATTTCTACAAAATTATTTGAAAATCTCCCATACACTTTCGGAGAAGAAGATTTTTTAAGTTTTCACTATAGCCATATAAGGCAAAATAGCCCCGTCCCCTGGCAGCTATAGTTTCAGACCAATAAACATGGCTTAAAAGAATCTGATAGATGGTCACCCAAGGAACATTTCTACAAAATTATTTGAAAATAGGCCTGACACTTTCGGAGGAGAAGATCTTTTAAGTTTTCACTATTTTTTTCTTTTGATTGCCATGGAAACCAGAATTTTGCAAGGATCCAAACAATTTGAAGGAATTTAGAAGAGGACATTGAGAGGATGCTCCCTATGAAGTTTCATCCCAATTTGCCAAGTGGTTAGGGATCGAGGAGAAGTTGTTTGAAGCAAAAATTTAACATATGCACGCACTCATGCACAACAGACAATTCACCATGACATAAGCTCAACTGGCTTTCAACAATTGTACAAATGAGTCATCTTGACATTCATTAGTCTAAATATATACATGGGGCTTTCATTAAGAACTACATTCCACATACAAATTTTAGATTTAGTTGACAGAAATTTTGAAGTTTTGATGTTATTGATCAAATCCAAAGAATCAGACAACTTGGGATTTACATGCAATAAAAAGCCCACTTTCTCTGTTTAAAGAACAAGAGGCCCAAGACGGCCAGTATCACTTCACTGCCATTAGGCAAAAAATAACTCTTCAAACACCCCTCCCCTGTTTGGAGGAATCTGATAGAAGGTCACGCTAGGAACATTTCTACAAAATTATTTGAAAATCAGCCCGCCACTTTCTGAGAAGAAGACATATTAAGTTTTCACTATAGCAATATAATTTTCAAATCGGGCCAGTACTTTTGGACTAGAAGATTTTAAAGTTTTAACAATGCCACATATAAGGAAAAACAAGCTCCGCCCCCTGACGCCATGTTTTTCAC
This sequence comes from Serripes groenlandicus, assembly GCA_031761405.1. NCBI lineage: Eukaryota > Metazoa > Mollusca > Bivalvia > Cardiida > Cardiidae > Serripes > Serripes groenlandicus. Next base: position 49,901,246 of record JASEVX010000006.1, read on the forward strand.
GGATCGGAAATATTTGAACAATCTTGGTAAAGGGTGCCCCAAGGAACATTTGTGCGAAATAATGTTCAAATCGGGCCAGTTCTTTTGGACAAGAAGATTTTTAAAGTTTTAACAATGCACATATAAGGACAAGAGGACCATGATGGTCCTATATCGCTCACCTGATTTAATCTAAAATTAAAAGTTTTCAGTGTTCTTTCCCCTATATGAGTCTATGATAAACAAGTGACCCCCTGGGGGGGCATTTTTGACCCCAGGGCTATACTTTGAACAATCTTGGTAGAGGTCCACTAGATGATGCTACATACCAAATATCTTTTAGGCAAGAAGATTTTTAAAAAAAAATCCCTATCTATGTAAAACAAGTGACCCCCGGGGAGGGGTCATTTTTTATCCCATGGCTATAATTGGAACATAGTTGGTAGAGGTCCACTAGATAATGCTACATACCAAATATCAAAGGCAAGGGCCCTGGTAGAGAGTCACCCAAGGAACATTTCTACAAAATTATTTGAAAATCGGCCTTACACTTTCGGAGGAGAAGATTTTTTAAGTTTTCACTATAGCCATATAAGGCAAAGAAGATTTTTTAAGTTTTGGTTAATTTTCCCTTTTTTGTTGTAGTGGCAGCCAAAGTTCTGCATGAAATAGAATGCTTTGAACAAGTTTGAAAGAGATCCACCCAAGGAACATTCCTGTAAAAATTATTTTGAATTTGGTTAATTGGTGTAGGAGGAGAAGTTGTTTGTAGGAAAATGTGAACGGACGGACGACGACGACGATGACTATGGACGACGGACGGTGAGCGTTCACAAAAGCTCACCTTGCACTTCATGCATTGATGAGCTAAAAACAAGCTCCGACCCCTGACGGCCATGTTTTTCAACGGATGGGAAATAGTTGAACAATCTTGGTAAAGGATGCCCCAAGGAACATTTGTGCAAAATAATTTTCAAATCGGGCCAGTACTTTTGGACAAGAAGATTTTTAAAGTTTTAACAATGCACATATAAGGAAAATAAGCTCCGCCCCCTGGTGGCCATGTTTTTCAACGGATCAGAAATATTTGAACAATCTTGGTAGAGGGTACCCCAAGAAACATTTGTGCAAAATAATTTTCAAATTGGGCCAGTCATTTTGGACAAGAAGATTTTTTAAGATTTGGCAATTTTTCCCCTTTTCTGATGCCGCAGCAACCAAAGTTCTACTTGGAATAAAATTCTTTGAACAACTTTGAAAGAGGACCACCTAAGGACCATTCCTGTAAAGTTATTTTGAAATCTGTCCATTGGTTTAGTAGGAGAAGTCATTTGTAGGAAATTATTAATAGACGGACAGACGACGACGCCGGACGGTAAGTGATCACAAAAGCTCACCTTGCACTTCGTGCTTAGATGAGCTAAAAAGAATTTAGGAGAGGACATTGAGAGGTTGCTTTCTATGAAGTTTCATCCCAATCGGCCAAGAGATAAGGGAGGAGAAGTCGTTTGAAGCAAAACATTTACAGACAGACGGACTGACGTACACAGACAATTCTCCGTGACATAAGCTCGACTTGCTTTCAGCCAGTGAATAACCCCAAAGAGCATGTAATTAAATGAAATACGAGGTTAATGAATCACAAACTTAAAACATTGGAATCTTTCCAAATGTATCATAACTTACTGTATTTAAACAATTGCAACCTTATTATTTTCGAGGCATTTACATTTAGTTTATCCTAATAACAACTTGTACCATTTTGATATGCAACACACCCTCTCCACAAGAGGCAAGTGCATACCAAATTTTGTAAAGATATAGTCTAGACAAAGTTGGATGGGAGGACAGACAAAGTACAAAATTAACATGGATGGCTTGGCCATAGCCCCTAAGGTCCATGTTTTCAATCAATCAATATTGCTTGAGCAATTTTTGTAGAGGGTCTCCTAAGTTAAATGTCAGCCAAGTCATCTTGAGATCAAATTACGCCAAAAAAATGCATTGAATATATGACATTCAGTTTAAGTTCATTATAAATGTGTATAAGATGCACTGGAAATCATTGATTTGATCGTTTTAATATTTTGAGCTTGTTTGAAAGTGAGGGTAGAATATGTGAACAAAACCCAAGAGGGCCAGTATCGCTCCACGGCCATAAGGCAAAAATCAAATCTCCAATCAGCCATGCCCCCTAGTGGCCATGTTTTTTACCAACCACCATGGCTTAAAGGAATCTGTAATAGTGTCACCCAAGGAATGTTTCTGCAAATTTATTTGAAAATCGGCCTGACACTTTCGCAGGAGAGGATATTTTAAGTTTTCACCATAGCCATATAAGGCAAAATAGCCCCACCCCCTGGCGGCTATATTTTTCAACCAATCAACATGGCTTGAAGGAATCAGATAAAGGGTCACCCAAGGAACATTTCTACATAATTATTTCGAAATCTGCTCAACATATTTGGAGAAGAAGACTTTTTAAAGTTTCACTATGGTCATATAAGGCAAAATAGCCCCGCCCTTTGGCGGCCATGTTTTTCGACCAATTAAAATGGCTTGAAGGAATCTGATAGAGGGTCACCCAATAAACATTTCTACAAATATATTTGAAAATCAGCTGAACAATTTCGGAGAAGAAGATTTTTTAAGTTTACACTATAGTTATATAAGGCAAAATAGCCCCGCCCCCTGGCGGCCATGTTTTTCAACCAATCAACATTTCTTGAAGAAATCTAATAAAAGGTCACCCAAGTATTGTTTCTACAAAATTATTTGAAAATCGGCCTGACTCTTTTGGAGGAGAAGATTTTTTAAGTTTTCTCTTTAGCCATATAAGGCAAACAAGAGGGCCATGAGGCCCTGGAATCGCTCACCTGAGAATGGGCTATTTCAGACATAACTCTCTCATGCTCAAGCCAAACATGTGGCTTCCAGAGTGTTAACAAAATTTCCCTTAAATTTGGTCTAGTGACCTAGTTTTTGACATGACATGACCCATATTCGAACTTGGCCTAGATATCATCAGGACAAACTTTCTGATAAAGTTTCAACATGCTCAAGTTTAAAATGCGGCTTCAAGAGTATTAACAAGATTTTGGCCTAGTGACCTTGTTTTTGACCTAACATGACTCATATTCGAACTTGGCCTAGATATTACTTAGATAAATATTCTGACAAAGTTTCAACATGCTCAAGCCAGAAATGTGGCTTCTAGAGTGTAAACAAGATTTTCCTTAAATTTGGCCTAGTGACCTAGTTTTTGACCAGACATGACCCATATTTGAACTTGGCCTAGATATCATTAAGACAAACTTTCTGATAAAGTTTCAAGACTTTTTAAAGTTTCACTATGGTCATATAAGGCAAAATAGCCCCGCCCTCTGGCGGCCATGTTTTTCGACCAATTAAAATGGCTTGAAGGAATCTGATAGAGGGTCACCCAATAAACATTTCTACAAATATATTTGAAAATCAGCTGAACAATTTCGGAGAAGAAGATTTTTTAAGTTTACACTATAGTTATATAAGGCAAAATAGCCCCGCCCCCTGGCGGCCATGTTTTTCAACCAATCAACATTTCTTGAAGAAATCTAATAAAAGGTCACCCAAGTAATGTTTCTACAAAATTATTTGAAAATCGGCCTGACTCTTTTGGAGGAGAAGATTTTTTAAGTTTTCTCTTTAGCCATATAAGGCAAACAAGAGGGCCATGAGGCCCTGGAATCGCTCACCTGAGAATGGGCTATTTAAGACATAACTCTCTCATGCTCAAGCCAAACATGTGGCTTCCAGAGTGTTAACAAAATTTCCCTTAAATTTGGTCTAGTGACCTAGTTTTTGACATGACATGACCCATATTCGAACTTGGCCTAGATATCATCAGGACAAACTTTCTGATAAAGTTTCAACATGCTCAAGTTTAAAATGCGGCTTCAAGAGTATTAACAAGATTTTGGCCTAGTGACCTTGTTTTTGACCTAACATGACTCATATTCGAACTTGGCCTAGATATTACTTAGATAAATATTCTGACAAAGTTTCAACATGCTCAAGCCAGAAATGTGGCTTCTAGAGTGTAAACAAGATTTTCCTTAAATTTGGCCTAGTGACCTAGTTTTTGACCAGACATGACCCATATTTGAACTTGGCCTAGATATCATTAAGACAAACTTTCTGATAAAGTTTCAACATGCTCAAGTTTAAAATGTGGCTTCCAGAATGTTAACAAGATTTTCCTTTAATTTGGCCTAGTGACCTAGTTTTTGACCCCAAATGACCCAGTTTCGAACTTGGCCTAGAGTTGATCGAGATATATGTTCTGATAAACTTTCATAAAGATTGGATGCAAAATGTTGCCTCTAGTGTAGTAACAAGCAAATGTTGACGACGAACGATGAACGACCAACGACGGACGAAAGGCGATCACAATAACTCACCTTGAGCACTACGTGCTCTGGTGAGCTAAAAAGCCCCGCCCTCTGGCGGCCATGTTTTTTAAACAATCAACATTGCTTGAAGGAATCTGATAGAGGGTCACCCAAGGAACATTTCTACAAAATTATTTGAAAATCCGCTCAACACTTTCGGAGAAGAAGATTTTTTAAGTTTTAACTATGGTCATATAATGCAAAATAGCCCCGCCCTCTAGCGGCCATGCTTTTTTGACCAATCAACATGGCTTGAAGGAATCTGATAGAGGGTCATCCAATAAACATTTTTACAAAATTATTTGAAAATCGGCTGAACACTTTCGGAGAAGAAGATTTTTTAAGTTTTCACTATAGCTATATAAGGCAAAATAGCCCGCCCCCTGGCGGCCATGTTTTTCAACCAATCAATATTTCTTGAAGGAATCTAATAAAGGGTCACCCAAGGAACATTTCTACAATATTATTTGAAAATCGGCCTGACACTTTCGGAGAAGAAGATTTTTTAAGTTTTCACCATTTTTTTCTTTTGGTTGCCATGGAAACCAGAATTATGGATGGATCAAAAAGAATTGAAGGAACTTAAGAGAGGACACTGAGAGGATGCTTCCTATGAAGTTTCAACCCAATTGGCCAAGGGGTTAGGGAGAAGAAGTTGTTTAAAGGAAAAGGTTAATGCATGCACATAAGCCAGTGGAGCTAAAAACCAGTTTCATCCCAGGCTGATTTTGCCGATAACCATTTCTGCAGGGTGAATTCTTTCTTGCATTATGCACTTGCTTTGGATTAATTTAAAACATATAGGTAACTCTTTTTAATGACAAAGTGTGTTCTACCTGAGAAACGCTTAGAAAGTGTGACAATTGAGGGTTGAAATTGGTTGATTTAAATTGAAACAAAGAAGGAATTTAATTGGTGTATTGTGATCTTGAAATCAGATTAGCAATTTCCAAGGAGAATTCTATTTGTCATCTAACTTGCTTTCTGAGGCTGCCTGGTGTTCCATGATTTGATCGACCAATCAAAATGGACAAACACCTGGATATATAACTAACACGTTTTCTTCACAGTCAACCAATTCTTACCATGAAAGCTTGGTTTCAAATAATAACCTTTCTTGTCCGAAATGAAATTGACAATCTGAGTGGAAAGTGATTGGAATGAAGTTGGAACTCTTTTTTGATCGAAAAATGCTTTCCCAGTGAGCGTAAAAAAGCCATCAATTTGATTGGAACGTAAACAAGAGCTGTCGGAGGACAGCATGCTCGACTATTCCACTGCTTATTTGATTACTGAGATAATGGACTCTAATGTAGTTGCATGCTAAACATTAACCACAATGTCTTAAAGGGTGATAATTTGCATTATATGCAGGATAGAGTTATTTAACTTGATTATTTCCATAGGTGTGATGGTTGGGAAGGGTTGTATGACGTTTCAATGGAATGCATCAAGTAGTTACTAGGATATATACTCTTAATGTAGTTGCAGGCAAACCTTTAACCATAGGGCAACAATTTGCACCATATGCAACTAGTTCAAAGTTATTGCAAAAAAAGTTAAAGGTCAAAGTGACCTTGACCTTTGACTGTATGATCCCATGACCTGTTTAAGTCAATTGCTGATCATGACCATTACCCAAACTAAGTTTCAGGGTCATAGGCTTAAGCAATCAGTAGTTTTAAAGCAAGGAATGTTTCTGTATTGAAGATCAGTGAACTTGACCTTTGACCTATTGACTCCAAACTCTCTAGGCATCACCAACTTGCTATGATGTATGTCCATACCAAGTTTAAAGATCATAGGTCTAGGCGTATGTAAGTTATAAGGGTAAATGCTAGCTTTCACAAAAACTTTAACCATTAACTGTTTATTTACAGAAAGGTCACAATGACCTTGACCTTTGACCTAGTAACTCCAAACTCTCTTGGCAAAACCAACTTGAAGATCACAGGCCTAAGTGTATGTTAGGTATAATATAAGGGTAAATGCTAGCTTTGCACGAAAACTTCCAACCATGAACTGTTTCCACACCTACTGACTCCAAAGTATATAGGCATCACCAACTTGCTATGAAGAATGTCCATACAAAGTTTAAATACCATAGGCCTAGGCGTATGTTAGTTATAAGGGTAAATGCTAGCTTGCATAAAAACTTTAACCATGAACTGTTTCTATATAGAAAGTTACAGTGACCTTGATATTTGACCTACTGACTCCAAACTGTGTAGACATCACCAACTTGCTATGAAGTATGTCCATTCCAAGTTTGAAGATCATTGGCCTAGGCGTATGTAAGTTATAAGGGCAAATGCTAGCTTGCACAAAAACTTTAACTAACGCCAACGCCGACGCCGGTGTGACTACAATAGCTTGCCTTATTCTTCGAAAAGTCGAGTTAAAAAGCAATCACAATGATTGAAACAACTGAACGCTTTCAGATCAGATTGGAATGAGCGGAGCGGAACTGACCGGAACGGAGCGTGAACAGTAAATTTGTAAATTTCATGATGTTCTTAACTGTATCTAGATGGCCTCTTTGTAAAATAGCCAATGTCTAAATGAGTCACCATCTATAAATAAGGTATTATTTTATGACTCAAGAAAGAACAACAAGGAAATCAATTTCAGAAATATAATATTTACCAGAGTTGCATATCATACTATTTGAACACTCACAGGCAATATAGTAAAGTAGTGGCGATAAGATCACGGTAGGGACGGAGATTTACAGTATGTAGGACATGAGCCATAGAGGACCCTACTGCTGTATTTAAAGAGAGGCAACCTTATTGGTTTTTAACACACACTTCAAATGCTTGGCTCCTGATGGACTCGATGCACACACTATGAAAACATTTGCGGCCCAATTAAACTTTGCAACTACTACGGCAATTGGTGCTGCTTTTTAAACCCTGATTAGAATTTTTACGCTTTACACAGGATAGGTATGGCATGGACATTGATAAACTGACCATGTCACGCAATACACTTTACGGGTAGCACATGGAGGTTTATCTGCTGTGTAAAATTGCGTATACTATTGCTATATAGAACTCTTCCATGGGAGCCATGCCCTATCATTACCACTGAACACTTATTTTTTGAACAGTTTGTTCTACTGAACACTTTGTACTACTTGTACTACTGACTCTTATTTTTTGATCAGTTTGTTCTACTGAACACTTTGTACTACTTGTACTACTGAACTCTTATTTTTTGATCAGTTTGTTCCATTGAACACTTTGTACTACTTGTACTACTGAATTCTTATTTTTTGATCAGTTTGTTCTACTTAACACTTTGTACTACTTGTACTATTTTTAACACTTTGTACTACTTGTACTACTGAACACTTTTTTTTTGTCTTACTTGCGGACGGGGGCCGGTTGACACATACCACATACTCCGGCATAACGCACAACGTATTACAACTTTGAATCGATACCATCCACCGGTAGCCAAGTATGTATAGAACTATTACGGACATTATAATTACTGTGTTGCCTAGTTGCTCGATCAACCCTGGTAGGATTATGCCATTTGGCCCAATGGGGCATGACCGCCGGACGACCAGAATTCTTACTTTTAGTACATTTTTTGCCCCGCGAGCTCCTTATACACTTAGTCCCCACCGTGACAGTTATTATTTACAGTGTTCAAAATAAACAAAACGACAAGAACAAAATATATAATAATTTTGTTGTAGGTTGGATGCACCGGATTTAACAGCTCGATTGGTGCGATTCCATTTCCGGATGTTCCTCAGCCCGTGGGTATTCGACATGCAACTCTAACATTGAAGATCTGAAAATATAAAGAAACAAGAGGGCCATGATGGCCCTGGATCGCTCACCTGATTTTTTTTTTCAATTTAACTATATAACCCCCACCCCCTGGCGGCCATAGTTTCCGACCAATCTACTTGGCTTGAAGGAATCTGATAGAGGGTCACCCTAGAAACATTTCTACAAAATTATTTGAAAATTGACACTTTTGGAGGAGAAGATTTTTTAAGTTTTCACTATAGCCATATAAGGCAAAATAGCCCTGTCCACTGGCGGCCATGTTTTTTGACCAATCAACATGGCTTGAAGGAATCTGAAAATGGGTCACTTAAGGAACATTTCTACAAAATTATTTGAGAATCGGCCAGACACTTTCGGAGAAGAAGATTTTTTAAGTTTTCACTATAGCCATATAAGGCAAAATAGCCCCGCCCCCCTGGCGGCCATGTTTTTCGACCAATCAACATGGCTTGAAGGAATCTGATAGAGGGTCACACTAGGAATATTTCTACAAAATTATTTGCAAATCAGCCCGACACTTTCGGAGGAGAAGATTTTTTAAGTTTTCACTATAGCCATATAAGGCAAAATAGCCCCTGATGGTCATGTTTTTTGACCAATCAACATGGCTTGAAGGAATCTGAAAGTGGGTCACTTAAGGAACATTTCTACAAAATTATTTGAAAATTGGCCTGACACTTTCGGAGAAGAAGATTTTTTAAGTTTTCAATATAGCCATATAAGGCAAAATAGCCCCGCCCCCCCTGGCGGCCATGTTTTCAACCAATCAACATGGCTTGAAGGAATCTGATAGAGGGTCATCCAAGGAACATTTCTACAAAATTATTTGAAAATCGGTCTGACACTTTCGGAGGAGAAGATTTTTTAAGTTTTCACTTTAGCCATATAAGGCAAAATAGCACCGCCCCCCTGGCGGCCATGTTTTTTGACCAATCAATATTTCTTGAAGGAATCTTATAGAGGGTCATCCAAGGAACATTTCTACAAAATTATTTGAAAATCTGCCAACCAGTTTGGGAGAAGAAGAATTTTGAAGTTTTTTTCATTTCGTTGCCATGGAAACCAGAATTCTGCATGGATCCCAAAAATTTGAAGGAAATCTGGTGAGGTCATTGAGAGGATGCTTTCTGTGAAGTTTCATCCCAATTGACCCACTGGTTACTGAGGAGAAGAAGTTGACGGACGACGGACGACGCACGATGGACAACGGACGCCGGACAAAAGGCGATCACAATAACTCACCTTGAGCAAAGCTCAGGTGAGCTAAAAAGCGGCAGTATTGTGAACAAACCTTTTGAACACCTGAATGGGTTTAACCATGCGCATTATTACACCTCTGCAGCAAACGACTCAGATATTGTTATGACAAGGAGGAATTGACCAAAGCGATAATCCTAGACAAGATTTAACTTGATTTATAGGGTTATTCCCCGTTTCCTCTTAAGTTGTTTCAAAGTCATCTGTTGAAATTATTACATGTTTGAAAATAATAGGCTGCCATGCCTTAGTGTTCCTTATTATTTAATTTCCGTTATATGCGGGTTCCGATATTCAATTCTTTTGGGGTGAAGGGCTTAACGCATGTACCCTAAGTGCCTAGTTGATTACCCATAGGTCTCAACTCTACTGAACACAAGCAAACACCTATTGCATGGGCAAGTCAGCGATTTATTCACAAGAGGAAGTTAGCAATTACAATATGTGCTTCCTATATAAATATCAAATTGTTCCGTTGTCTGATCAGAACTTTAAACATAATGACTACGATATGACTAACCCAGGGGAAAAACCAGAGATAAAAACATTTTATGAAAAGACTCTGGAAACCTGTGCAGTCCAATCGCATATTAACCATTCCTTATTCAATTCTTCCAAGTACATAACACAGTGAAATACAGAAATATCTATTAGAACCTTGTATCGATTCCGAATTCGGATAATGAGAAGTTAACTGTTTGAAGTCTTGCCAGAACTGACCAAAAACCTGTGAAACCGGTCTAATATACTCAGCCATCGCACGGCGATCATGTGCACACATCTCTGATATGTGTATTCGTATATGCTAAGACAAACGTTCTCCACTATACTGTGTACCGAGGAGAACTTTCATATTCGGGGGATAAAGGGTGGGCGGGATTAAATTGACTGTTATACACAACTGTAGTACTGAAAAGGGGATATCAAAACACTTGCATGGGTATATATACCGGTTGTTCCGCACAAGTGAAGTTGAGCCGGAGTTTGCCGATAACCGGCGGAGACGCCTGATCTGTTCCTATTGGATAACGGAAACTACCGAAGATCCGTAGGCGCCAGAAGATGAACGGGTTTTCGCAAAAATAAGAGTTTTTAACTTTTAATTGCTAAAATTAACCAGTATTATTTTATGACTCAAGAAAGAACAACAAGGAAATCAATTTCAGAAATATAATTTTTACCAGAGTTGCATATCGTACTATTTGAACACTCACAGGCAATATAGTAAATTAGTGGCGATAAGATTTACAGTATGTAGGACATGAGCCATAGAGGACCCTACTGCTGTATTTAAAGAGAGGCGGTCGGGCCTCGCCGCCGAAATACAACCTTATTGGTTTTTAACACACTTCAAATGCTTGGCTCCTGGTGGACTCGATGCACACACTATGAAAACATTTGCGGCCCAATTAAACTTTGCAACTACTACGGCAATTGGTGCTGCTTTTAAAACCCTGATTAGAATTTTTACGCCACAGTAAATTTTACACTGGCTTGTAAAATTTATCCCCCAAAATTCAAAAGATTCTTAGCAAGCAGAGAAATAATGGTTATCGAATTTGAGTATCTTTAAATGTTTCCCAATTTATTTTATAAAGTATCTCAAAAGCACGTCTCAAATTGAGTCTAACTACATCTCGAGACAGACGTTCGACAAATTAACGCCGTCCTCCCTGAAAAATACCGGCGCCGCCGCCGTCACACCCACATGCAACGAATCATGTGACGGACGACGTCGCACCTGTTGTCGTCCGAATCTATTTAAATGAACTCGTTCCACTCTATGGCCGCCGCCGTGAAGGCAGACGCATTCCAGCGAGGCGCTGAAGCACATCCACCCACACGAACACTGCCCCAGGTACTGCTGCGCGCAGATAGCTACACTTGTTTAACACTATTACAGAAGGATGTAAGCGACGCCAGGTCATGTCGTTTATGATGGTCTTAGCGTAATGTGCAGATTTTGCGTTTCTGCTTCTACTTTATGGGTCGAAGATATGAATTCGGATCATGGTTACTAGTTGCCACCAACTCGCTCACTCGGAATAAGCCGAAATGTGCCAGGACCAAGACAGCCCAGAACAGCGCTACTTCGTACGGATTATAGCAAACAAACTTTAGTTCGCTCAGCGCTGCATTTAAAATGCTGGCAGATAGCTCTGCTATCGACCGATCTACGCAAGCGAGAGCAACCTTCCAACATTTTCTTTATGATAAACATGCTGCTTATTTCGGGCCAGCCGTTGATCTTATGCCAATAATTGAGGCCTATGGATTACGTCCTTATTGTGGACGCTTCTAATCCTTTTTCAACGCAGTAATAAGCGATTAACCAAATGATGTATTTTTGGTCCACTGGCCAAGAATGATTAAGTTTGAAATTGTCCCTGAACTTATTGAATGCATTGATGGCATTGACATATGTAATTCTAAAATTGTGATGTCCCTGCTTACCCTCTCAGAATGCCAGGCCTGTGGCCAACAGTGCATGCATGCACCAGTGGCCTTTGTATTAAATTCCCATTCCCGAACCTTCTCCAGCACTATCCGAAAAACAATTGTTCGTCAGCGTTTGACAACCAATAGCGGACGTTGAAAACCGAGATACCATTATGTTGTTTGAAAAAGGTAAGCCACGTTTCTAAGTCTTTCCTAATGTTCTTAGTTACATGCAGGTGGTGACCAGACCTACTCAGGCCGCATGTAGCCTTTATCATGCGACGACAGAACGATCTACCTTCCCGAATTGCACGGCAGCAGAAATTAAGTGAGCTTATTAACGATTGCATATCTCTCAATGTTGTTCTTCTTTTCCCTAGCAGAATTGTCATTTTGCTAATGACCTCTTCTACTTTAATAAGAGGTATCCGCGCTTCTAATTTGACTTCGGAGAGGCCCTATGCCTTATCTTCTGCTAAGCGGACATTAAGTTTGTACATGCACGCCAGAAATGCAGATATCTGCGATTCGCAACTTTGTGTCCTTCCGGCGCCGCCTAAGAAATCGTCTAAATAACGGATTAGGTTTTTTGACGAAGTTCTCTCTCTAACGCAGAATTCGAGAAACGAGGAGAACCTTTCGAAAGTCTTACAGCTAGTAGCTGCGCCGCAAGGAAGCGCCTTATTGTTATAGAATTGATTTTCAAATCGGACCGAAGAGTTCAAAATTGTCTAATTCTAGTTCTAATTTGACTTCGGAGAGGCCCTATGCCTTATCTTCTGCTAAGCGGACATTAAGTTTGTACATGCACGCCAGAAATGCAGATATCTGCGATTCGCAACTTTGTGTCCTTCCGGCGCCGCCTAAGAAATCGTCTAAATAACGGATTAGGTTTTTTGACGAAGTTCTCTCTCTAACGCAGAATTCGAGAAACGTGGAGAACCTTTCGAAAGTCTTACAGCTAGTAGCTGCGCCGCAAGGAAGCGCCTTATTGTTATAGAATTGATTTTCAAAACGGACCGAAGAGTTCAAAATTGTCCGGATGGATAGACAGTAGGCGGAAGGCAATTTATATCCATTTTGTACAGTTTGCAGTTTTTCCCTAGGGATTGAATCATGTCTACTGCAGCGTCGATTGATTGATTGAGTTGGGTTTAACGCCATTTTTAACAATTTATCAGTCATATCCCGCGGCCAGTTCACCTACTCATGTTTCTTGGTTTTCACACACCAGTACTCCACACAACAATCTTCCCAAGCAACTGGCTGCTTTTCCCCATAGACTTAGCCAATTGGTGGAAGACGAATGACACATGTCGCAATGACTTTCTGCAGCGTCGAAGCTTGTGTATTGTACTGAGGAATGTTTGCGGGCTATTCCGTCGTTAATTTACTCCGGTCATGATAAGTGGTGAATTAGCCGAAAATCACCTGGTGCTTTTTTAAGAACTAAGCCTACGGGGGAAACAATGGTTTTTATGTTGAACGGGCCCGCCATTCTACCCGCGACAATTTCTTTGCGTATTTTCTCACTAAGTTGGGGTTTGATAAAGCCGATTTTGAGGTTTTGACTTATGCGGGGCTTTCTTGGTCCTTCGTAATGAAGGCTGAATTCAAATTTAAATCCGTTAAGCAGATATTCTGCTTCCATTTTATTACAAGATCTTAAGCATTTTGTTAAGCAATTCTAATTTATAGGATTATCTGTCAGCCGTGAATCGCATGCCGTTTCCGCTAAGTTAATATTTGTTCCCGTTTTTTGGGAAACCGCGGGGTTTGGGAAAGCGATGGTTGAATAGAAAGGCATTTGGCGGGGCCTGTTGTTGGGACTAGGTCACAAATGGCGCAGGCGTGTTGAAAACGGCAGTTTGGCCACATGCAGGCAGACTCAGTGAAAAAATGGCACTTTCGGTATTTGTGTTTCTGTCCGCGTTTGTGGGCTCGCTGGAATGCACCGCCACCACAAATATTCGTTTAATTTAGACCATGACGACGGATACAATGCCCGACGGAGTCTAAACTGCTCATCATATTCTCTCCATGCGAAACCCCCCTGGCGAGCCTTGGACTCTCTAATTGTCCACAGTGAAGCATTTCGCCCGTTTTTTCTGGATGAGCCCCGAGATAAACAGACGCATAAATCAAACAAGAGGGCCATGATGGCCCTGGAATCGCTCACCTGATTATTTTTTTCTCTTTAGCTATATAAGCCCCACCCCCTGGCAGCCATAGTTTTCGACTAATCAACTTAGAAGGAATCTGATAGAGGGTCACCCTAGGAACATTTCCACAAAATTATTTGAAAATCTGTCTGACACTTTCGGAGGAGAAGATTTTTTAAGTTTTCACTATAGCCATATAATGAAATATAGCCCTGCCCACTGGCGGCCATGTTTTTCGACCAATCAACATGGCTTGAAGGAATCGGATAGTGGGTCACTTAAGGAACATTTCTACAAAATTATTTGAAAATCTGCCTGACACTTTTGGAGAAGAAGATTTTTTAAGTTTTCACTATAGCCATATACGGCAAAATAGCCCCGCCCCTCCTGGCGGCCATGTTTTTCGACCATTCAACATGGCTTGAAGGAATCTGATAGTGGGTCACTTAAGGAACATTTCTACAAAATTATTTGAAAATCTGCCAACCAGTTTGGGAGAAGAAGATGTTTTAAGTTTTCACTATAGCCATATAAGGCAAAATAGCCCCGCCCCCATGGCGGCCATGTTTTTCGTTCAATCAACATGGCTTGAAGGAATCGGATAGTGGGTCACTTAAGGAACATTTCTACAAAATTATTTGAAAAATCTGCCAACCAGTTCTGGAGAAGAAGATTTTTAAAGTTTTTTTCATTTTGTTGCCATGGAAACCAGAATTATGCATGGATCCCAAAAATTTGAAGGAATTCTGGTGAGGTCAATGTGGGGATGTTTCCTGTGAAGTTTCATCCCAATTGACCCACTGGTTACTGAGGAGAAAAAGTTGACGGACGACGGACGCCGGACAAAAGGCCATCACAATAACTCACCCTGAGCACTTCGTGCACAGGTGAGCTAAAAAGCGTCAGTCCATCACTCAATATTAGGGACCTTATCCCTGCACTCTTTTGGCCTAGCTTCAAGAGAGCCTGTTGGGGATAATTCGAGTGCTAAATAAAAAACAGTGCTGTATGCCAAAGTTGAAGTTCCACGGCTCCTTTCAGGAGTATGGACAAGTTTACAATTTTACCCTACAATTTGTTTTTTATCGCACTAGGGACGTGAGCGGCCAAGTCCTCGCTCAACAAACGCATAAGTTCTGATCTTTGCCGCATAGGCAAGTCAAACACCGTGGGCGTTCTAACCGACTGATCTGTGGACGCCGGTTGAAGCACACGTGGTGTTGTGCCAGACTCCGTTTGCGCTGAAAGAGATTGTCTTGGGATTAAATCGGCAGAGTTCGAATCCGATGTTGTATCTTCAGTGCGCTGTGACAACTGATCTACCTGTACATAATTATAGGCCCTTAAAATTTACTCAAAATCAATGATGTTACCTGAGTCCGGCTCTACAAGCCTGGACTCTTGCCTTTCTTTTAGACCCTCGTCTCGTGGTCGCCATTCTTCTTTATTTTCTTAGAAAATTAAAACTTGCATGGGTATATATACTGGTTGTTCCGCACGAGTGAAGTTGAGCCGGAGTTTGCCGATAACCGGCGGAGACGCCCGATCTGTTCATATTGGATAACGGAAACTACCGAAGTACTATAAAGTAGGCGCCAAAAGATGAACGGGTTTTCGCAAAAATAAGAGTGATTACTTTTAATTGCTAAAATTAACCAGTATTATTATTATTATTAATATTAAAATGGCTTTAGAAATTGTTGTAGTTGTTCAGCTAGGGACGAATTCTGCCATATCATCGGACAAGCAGATTCAGAGAAGATTTTTTTTTGTCATTTTCACCCTCTTCCTGATGCTGCTGCAACCAAAATTTAAACTTAGTATTTAATTATTTGAAAAAAGGTGGAGGGATATTTCTTTAGACATTTTCCTGGTACATTCATAATTTTGTGAAAATTAAGATGAGAATTATTTTAAATTGTCAACACAATAAATGTTTACTTTTTTTTTAATTGTTCTATCGGCAGAAAAGTTGTCAACCAATTTGGTCATGTGAAATGGCGATTTCTTTATGGACCACAAAAAAAAGTGAAAATCGGAATGCACTAGGAATATAGCCCACACTCCTTTGACAGAGAAACACCAAAGGAAAGTTTGGTTTGAATTCGCCTCTTGTTTTAGGAGAAGATAATCGCTCAAGTTATCTTAAAAGAGGAAAACACAGAATAACATTGAGTACCCTTTGTATTCCCAAACTGTGTAAAAAAAATACTTACTTGGCAGTAGGATTGGATAATCTTCTTTGTTACACACTTTTTGATTAGAGCAATCACAGTCATTATTCACATTACACAAAGTAATGCCTTTCCTTTCACTATAACCCTGACTGGTATCACAAATATATTGGTCTGGCTGGGTTGGATGCCCATTATAAACTTTCTTCATCTTCTCATCTTGTAAAATTTCATTTGAAACTTTAAAATAATCACAACCTGAAATTAAATATGTATTCATTTAGATACCATTGATATTGGAATTCTATCCATAGTGATAGTATATTACAAATGAGTGTGTCAGTTAGTTGTTGGCATGTACGAGGCATATATTGATCTCTTCCAGGCAACTAATATCATCCTATGGGATATTTAGTGATATGATCCAGGCAAATGTTAATATCTTATGGAATATATAATGAAATCACCCAGTCAACCAATATCATCCTATTGGATATATAGAGAATAACTAACTGCATGTTTTTGATATAGAATTTATGTCACAAGGGAAAAAAAGGGTAATTTGGTTAAAATCACGAAACCGTAGGTTGAGTGATTTTACACCAAATTACCCCTTTGTTCCCGAGTGACATAAATTCGATATCAAAAACATGCAGTTAGTTATTCTATTTATTATATATCTGGAATAAATCTCCCCTTTATTTTAAAGAAACATATAAAAAAAAATGACTTGGCCTTAGGCGTATGAATGTTACGTAACCAAATACTGCTGCTAATATTTGGTGCCAACTGACTAGCGTTATGATGTCAAAACCGCTGACGTGACGTCATTTTCCTAGTATTCGGTCTCAGTTTTTTTAAAATTCCTAGTATTAAACCCACTTTAAATTCCAAAGATGTTCCAAATCTAAAAAAAGTAGTTCCGGCAAAAATGATATCATCACTAGTGATGATATAAAAAAACTAAAAGTGTTATCGTCATAGTGTTAGTAATCATTTTTTTAAAAATTGATATTGATTTTATGTCACTTAAATTTCAATGCAAAATTTGGATAGGTATGTAATAAATAATGATATCAACCAGGCAACTGATATCATCCCCTGGGGTATATAATTATACCATCCAGGCAACCACTATCATGCTATGGGATATATAATTATACCATCCAGGCAACCACTATCATGCTATGGGATATATAATTATACCATCCAGGCAACCGCTATCGTCCTATGGGATATATAATTATATCATCCAGGCAACTGATATCATCCCCTGGGGTATATAATTATACCATCCAGGCAACCACTATCATGCTATGGGATATATAATTATACCATCCAGGCAACCACTATCATGCTATGGGATATATAATTATACCATCCAGGCAACCGCTATCGTCCTATGGGATATATAATTATATCATCCAGGCAACTGATATCATCCTATGGGATATATAATTATACCATCCAGGCAACCGCTATCGTCCTATGGGATATATAATCATATCAACCATGCAACTGATATCATCCTATGGGATATATATTTATATCATCCAGGCAACCGCTATCGTCCTATAGGATATATAATGATATCATCCAGGCAACTGATATCATCCTATGGGATATATATTTATATCATCCAGGCAACCGCTATCGTCCTATAGGATATATAATGATATCATCCAGGCAACTGATATCATCCTATGGGATATATATTTATATCATCTAGGCAACCGCTATCGTCCTATAGGATATATAATGATATCATCCAGGCAACTGATATCATCCTATGGGATATATATTTATATCATCCAGGCAACCGCTATCATACTATGGGATATATAATGATATCATCCAGGCAACTGATATCATCCTATGGGATATATATTTATATCATCCAGGCAACCGCTATCATACTATGGGATATATAATTTTATTACACCTCAATTTCATTGTCCATATAAAACTCCCATTGACAAAAAGTTGCTATTTTTACTGTCAAGACAAATTTTTTACTGTCTCACGGCCTTAAAACTAGACATGTATAGAGCGTTCTATGTTGTACTTTTGTGCTATGAAATATATTACAGATCATTTATATTTTATTATTTATTATTTTATCATTTTTTGGTATAATAAAATAAATAACACATTGCTTTGAATTGGACAGTAATATTGTCATCCTTCGGAGAAATACTGTCACCCTCGCCTGCGGCTCGGTTGACAGTATTCTCCTCAGGCTGATAATATTACTGTCCAATTCAAAGCAATGTGTTATTTATATAATATCAACCAGGCAACCACTATCATCCTATGGAATATATAATGATATCATCCTATGGGATATATAATTATACCATCCAGGCAACCACTATCATGCTTTGGGATATTATATAAGTTCATTGCTTTGACTGCTATACTATCAACATAATTGAGCCGTTCCACGATAAAAACCAACAATATGGATTCTGTGTAATGTATCGATCTAGATCAGCCTGTGCAGGCTAATCCGGTCCGACACTTTCCGTCTCAGGGGGATAGAGGTATTGAGCAATGATTCCTTAAACAGAAAATCCACAGGTCTGTCCGGGTTAGCCTGCGCGGCATGCTGAGGCTGATCGGGTTCGATAATTTTCTGGTGGAATGGCTCATTTATATTTCAGAAAAACTAGTTCCAGCGATTACGTCATTTCTAAAAATAAGTAGACTGATAAAGATAAAAGTTTATCATACCAGTAGACATGTAAACAAAAGGTTTATCATACCTGTGTTAAATTACGTCACGTAATCTGCTCATTGCATGATAAATAATGATATCATCCAGGCAACTGATATCATCCTATGAGATATATCAAGATATCATCAAGGCAGCTGATATCATCCTTTGGGATATTATAGGTTATTGCATCTATATGGGAAAATATTGTGATGGACGAGTTCCTTCGGCCGAGTTGCCCGAGCTTGCAAGGGCAGAAAACTCCGCTGAAGGAACGAGTCCCAACACAATAGAATTCCATAATCATGCAATAACCTTTTTATTGTATACTTTAATATTGGCTATATAAAATGTGTCATTTTGTTTGTTTAAAACACTTCACTATCTAGAAAATTAACACTTGTTTGGATTGTTTAGATAAATAAACATTAACGACCTAGCGTGCAATTGTGTACTCGTGTATTTTCTTATGGCAAAATGTGTAGTCTACATATACCGATGTCATTGAAACACGTCATTTATTACAGTACACACATTGATAATGCTATAAATAGACTGGATTGGGTTTTGTGTGTGTCTACCAATTTTTCATAGCCTGTCATGCACAAGGGATTTACCAAACATGTTTGCTGGTCTCATCATAGTTTTGTTTGGAGCACTCTGTAACGTTACTGTATAGAAATAGTTCCATCCTTAGCAGCACGTGAAAAAGATCTGAGTGAAATATCAAAGCGTGCAATATTGACGGCTACTGCATCCTTTTACCAAAAGGAAAATAGAAGGAACAATATCAAAGTAAACAATAATAAATGATATCATTCAGGCAGCTGATATCATCCAGGCAAACCACTATCCTCCTATGTGATTTATAATGATATCATCCTATGTGATTTATAATGATATCATTCAGGCAGCTGATATCATCCTATGGGATATATACCTACTTTATCTCTTTTTTTTTTTTACTTTTTTCTCTTTAATACTATGAATCTTTGTATTAAAATGTGAAGTAAAAGTATAAAGTGTCTGTTTATTATAGTGTCACTCATACCCAATGGGCTAGTCATTTTTGACTTAGGAGACATCTTAGGGCTAAACACATTTTTACTTTCCGAGTCCTACCCTTCTTGTAAGGCAACATGCAGGGAAGCATTCGCTACAATTATTTAAATACCTACCCAGCTTACCAACTGGCCATATCAGAAAGGAACCAGCTGTTACCATGAAGTAAAACCCTTCATAGTTCCATCTCTGAAAGAACCATTTTATAAGATACTGTAAAATAATGGCTCTCATTGTTTCCGAATTATTTTTATAGCTTTTAGCTAAATGATACCTTTATTTCGTATTTTGGAAGAGAGAGGATATACCCATGGCCATGGGTTAATTGAATGTATGTTGGTTTGATCTGTGTTTTGTAATACTTTCAACAGTACTTCAGCAATATCACATCATTTCATTGGTAAATCCCCTGTATTCCCCCTATTGCGATACAGATAGATCAGTGACAATAGCTATCCCAGCAATCCTGAGCTACAACAAGGGAAGCTTACATTTGTATAAGGGGGGAATCACAAGTGAAGCCACTCTAACCACATCAACGCTGAGTTGGTAATGGAATGTAGAAAACTTACCAGATCTAAATCTATCAAATGAATCATCTTCATATGGCTGTATGGTATGTTTACTGCAAACGGTACATTTTAACCAGGCTTCTCTAGTGACTGGATCGAATCCAACATCATTTGCTGTTCCTTTAATAGTATAAAATATAATTACATATCATCAGAAAGCATTTATTATTTTTGATCAATCTTTGAAATATAAAATGATTAGCAGTAATTTACTATAAAACAATCATACTTTTTCTACAACCAGTGTTGGACTATTTTCATGGTGAAAACTGGTTCGAGGAACAAATGAAATAATAGCAAATTTCTGTAGTCCTTTTGACAACTCTTTTGGTCTTTCAGGAACAGAAAATTTATCTTGATCTTTAAATTAACATATACATGTTCTACTAACTACTTACAAGAAACGCTGTAATGCGATGAAACCAGGTTTTTAATGATTGACAGAAGAACTACAGTCTGTATTTTGAGAATTATAATTAAGCTTCTTCAAGGAAATTTTGCAATCAATTTATTAGTCGCCGGGCAGAAGCCCGCGACTTATATTTTTAATAGCTTTTCGGAAATGACATGGGAGGAGAGTTATTATTAGAAAAAAACAAATTTAAATGTCTTGAACATATTACAATTGTGTTTGTTTAAAAACACTTAGTTATGACACATCTAAAATGAAATAAATAATCCGATGTTTTAAGTATTTGCAGTTTCTTTATTTTGACTCACATTTATGTTTTTTTGTCTTATTTACGAAGACAAAAGAGTCCCTGCTAGACTTGCTGCAGACTTTTATGTGTCAATATCGAGATAAAAATCACATCAAATTCTCCTTTTAATAGCATTTTTAACTTACTGAATGTTATTTTAATGTTCAAAGAGATGTCTTGATTTGTCTTGAACTCATTTAATAATATTAATCCATGAAAATTTAAAATAGAAAATGTTTCTAAGCTAAATATGTTGATCAAGTGACTACCGAATACCAACTGCGTAGATAAATCTCCTTTGCAGAGTCGTTCTTTACACTCACTTACAACTAGTTAATTATTGGTAATTTAAAATGTTTATTTGGTTCAAATCAAATGACGAAAAGAACAAACTGAGATTAAAATTGGTTATAATATAAAAATTATTTTGAATGAACACTCTCTGCCTATAAAGAGAGTGTAAAAAATGACAATTATGCAAAGAAGAAACAAATCTGGTTTTTCGTACAAAATTATTTTGTCCTTGACAATTTTAAATGTGCCATTAGATTCCCTACAGGCATTTTGCTTGCAATCTGCATATTGTTATGCCTCATTGACACAAGGGCGCTGATCATTATATCATTTTAGAACACACTCTCTGCTTATTAAGAGAGTGTAAAGAACAACAACTATGCGAAGAAGAAACGAATCAGGACTTTCAAACAAAATTATTTTGTCCTTGACAATTTTAAATGTGTCATTAGATTCTCTACACGCATTTTGCTTGAAATCTGCATATTGTTATGCATCATTGACATATATAATTTTAAAACATGAGTAGACTAATGATTGACAAGATTATTCATTTTCTGTTTATGATCAATAATTAGTTGGCTGTGTGTATGGTCAATCTACCTTAGAATGGAGATTGATCATAAACAATGAAAGGCTTCAATTAAATTTCAATGAAGGACCTTCACTTCGTTGACACAAAAATGCAAGTTATGATACATTTTCACTTCACCCCACACCTGATGTTCCAATATGCCCTTTAGTTGGTAACTGTTTTATCAACTACTATAATTAAGTGTTATGCATAACTGCAGTATGGATTTCCGGCGACATTAATGCGTTGCATCAACTTTCTCTTGTATTGTATCGTAAATCATCTATACTGCAAGGGCACCGCAACAGAAGAAAACTTATAGAACATACTCTAGTTCAAAAGTTTTACAAGTTTTATTTGTGAGCCAGATGAACCCACCTTTAGAACAATATAGACTTTCTATAGCCCTAGATTGGTTGGAATATATATTTCCATAAAATATGACACACATATTTCCATTTAAGGAACAGTTACATACAATGTTTAGTAATAATAAATGAACTGGAACTATAGGATTGAGTTTCAATAGTTTTATATTTTTTAGTAACAGCAACCTTGACCTTGATCCTAGGGGCCCTTAACGCAATCCCACGATTGGTTACAATATGTCAACCATAACTAAAGATATTCGGTTTCATAGGCGAGTTCAACACAGCACACACAAAAGGCTCGCCCGCCCGAACAACAACATCTTCATTCTAATAACCAGGTTTCAACTACATGTATATTGAAAACCTGGTTAATTACAACGTAAGCATATACTAGACTCTATCCTGTTCTATCATTGACAAGATTATGATCGGTGTATTGTAGAGATGTGATTATAGACACATAAAACATAGTGATTATAAAAGTGTTTTCTCTACAATGTACAGTAATATCTATTTGCCACAATTGATTAACCTTTACCCACCTGTAGACCCTTTCTGACACATCTGCAGCAGACAACTTTTGAAAACATTGCAGCAAAAGGAGAAATTGCTCATGATGAGCCAAATATCTTTTTGCTACAATTGATTAACCTTTTTCCACATGTAGACGCTTTCTGACTAGTATGCAGCAAAATACTTTTGAAAACATTGCAGCAAAAGGAGGAAATGCCCATGATGAGTAATTTCTGCTTTTGCAATTGCCAATGTGTTTTCGTAGTCGCCTGCTACAGAAGTGTCAACAATGGTTATATCAGGTCTGATGCAGAAGCATCAACAGTCAATTTGATGTAAGAAAACACCAAATGTAAGTAATATATAACCTTTTGACACAAACACACCAAATAGAAGTATTATTTACCCTTTTGACAAATGCTTCTTTCAAAACACCCTTCTACCAGATACCCTG
This sequence comes from Serripes groenlandicus, assembly GCA_031761405.1. Taxonomy (NCBI): domain Eukaryota; kingdom Metazoa; phylum Mollusca; class Bivalvia; order Cardiida; family Cardiidae; genus Serripes; species Serripes groenlandicus. Next base: position 49,924,753 of record JASEVX010000006.1, read on the forward strand.
ACTCATGTCTATCACAGAAATAGGAAGTCCCCTCTGGACAGTCTTCACTCTCGAAATCTTGTATACAGAATGCATGATTTCTTGCATCTCTTTCTGATTGGGGACATTCCTTGATGGGTGCAGCACATGCTGAAAAGCTCATGGATGTGTTGTTCAGCACTGCTTTCGATTGATCAAACATTTGCTGAGCGTCACTTTTCACAATTAGTTGTAGAAAAACACTGAAAATGATTGAATAAATGGTTAAATAAACTTAACCTTTTCCAAACTAAAGATGTTTTCTGGTACCATTGCAGCAGACACACTTTTAAAAACATTGTGGCAAAAGGAGAAATCGCTCATGATGAGTAATTTCTCTTTTCAACGCATTGTTTTTAAGTCTCCATTCTTAAATTAAAGTGCCATCTGCAGTGGTTTTCTTTAAATATTCTCAATAGTTTTCAAGGTGTCGGTTGAATGTGGAAATTTTTTTCTTTCACAAAGTTCACAGATACATACACAGAAAACAAGCAATGCCACCAGTTGGCCATGTAAGTCAACAAATCTAAATAATTTAAAAAATCTCGGTAAAGGGTCACCCAAGGAACCATTGTCCCAAGTTATTTAAACAAGAGGCCCATGAGGGCCTATGCTCTACTGGCATTGATCTGGCTTGTTTCAAAAGGAACCAATATGTCATCAATATTCAAATACCATCTAAGTTTGGTGAAGATCAAATAGTAAATTGAAGCTCTATAATTATTGTGTTCACAAGCTGTATTATAGCAATGTTGACAATTTCAAGGGCCATAATCCAGCCATGCATGGGTAGATCTGGCCATTTTTTAGAAATGAGCCAAACTCTCATGGATATCTAACTACTGTATAAGTTTGATTGCGATACAATCAAAAATAAGGACTGTATCATGTTAACAAGCCCTATTATAGAAATTTTGACAATTTCAAGGGCCATAATTCAGTCATGCATGGGCAGATCTGGCTTGTTTTCGAAAGGAATCAAGCTCTCATTGATATCTAACTACTGTATAAGTTTGGTTGAGATACAATAAAAAACAAGGGCACCGCAAAGCGGATGCATCCCCTCGGCTTTCAATCATCACATTGAGTTCTCTTGTGATCTAAATATTTAAGTCCAATTTTTGACTTCGATCTTTGACCTATGACCTTGAATCAATAGGCTTCAAAATATTGTCACAAACTAACTGTATGCCAAGTTTGGATAAGATCTGTCAAGGAATGGTCAGTGTAGAGTGGTGACAAGGTTGCCACAGCTGAGATATATTGTAAGTTCAATCAAGTTCAATTTTGGGCATGACCTTTGACCTATGACCTTGAAAACCAATAGGCTTCAAGATGTTACCATATACTTACTTTATACCAAGTTTGGTTAAGATCTGTCAAGAAATGGTTAGTGTAGAGTGATGACAAGGTTTGTTACGGACGGAAAATATTGCAAGTCCAATTTTGGGCTAGTCCAATTTTGGGCTTGACCTTTGACCTATGACCTTGAAAATCAATAGGCTTCAAGATGTTACCATATACTTACTTTATACCAAGTTTGGTTAAGATCTGTCAAGAAATGGTTAGTGTAGAGTGATGACAAGGTTTGTTACGGACGGAAGGACACACATACATACATACGGACGGTCCCGTTACTATATCCCTTTCTCGCTTACTTCGTAACCGAGGGGATAATAAAGACTGTATCGTGTTAACAAGCTATATTATAGCAATTTTGACCATTTCAAGGGCCATAATCCAGTCATGCATGGGCAGATCTGGATGGTTTTCGAAAGTAACCGAGCTCTCATAGATATCTAACTACTGTATAAGTTTGGTTGAGATACAATCAAAAGTGAAGACTGTATCGTGTTAACAAGTTCTATTATAGCAATTTTGACCATTTTAAGGGCCATAATCCAGTCATGCATGGGCAGATCTGGCTGGTTTTCAAAAGTAACCGAGCTGTCATGGATATCTAACTACTGTATAAGTTTGGTTGAGATACAATCAAAAGACTGTATCGTGTTAACAAGAAATTGTTTAAGGACGCACGCACGCACACACGCACGCACGACGGACAAATCGCCACGACATAAGCCCTTCTGGCCTTTGGCCAGTAGAGCTAAAACTCAGGCCGATACTTTTGACAATGAGTTTTTTAAAATGTTCACTATATATTCATACAAGGAACCCTGGCAGCCATGACTTTCAACAGATCGGAATAAATTGAACAGTCTTGGAAGAGGGTCAACCAAGAAAGATATGTGCCAAATTATTTCCAAATCAGGCCAGTACTCTTAGACAAGAACATATTTTAAGTTTTCACAGTCAATGGATCAGAATAACTGCCACAATTCTAAAACAGGTTCACCCAAGGAACATCCGCGCCAAATTCTTTCCAATCAAGCAAGTACTTTTGGACAAGAAGAGTTTCTAAGTTTTCACTCTCAACGCGGACAAATATTTTGGTCCGCGAAGGTGGGTGGAATTCCACCCATCACCGCGATTTGTTTTTATGTCTATCGCGGACGGAACAAGATAACCCCAGGGGGTTGATAAAACCGATCATCGTGGAGTTGCGGTGGAACCATCGCGGAATCGCGGTGATATTTTTTTGAATAGATAAGCTTTTTCTCGCCGTTTTGCTGGGAGTTTTTTTTTAATTTTTAATTTTTATTTCATTACAGTACTAATAAATGTTGTTGAAGAGGATAATGATTATAAATCAGTACTAACTATAAAGCAGCATATATGCGTAACAACTTAATTCATTAAAATTCGTCAATACAATTCCCCTAAACTTGATGTATTCTGTAAACGATACAACTACGTGATAATAAAACTGTTAATTCTGCCTGAAAAATGTGTAGCTTACTTTAAATCTCACTAATAAATGCCGTAATTCCATTGTCAATCACCACAATTACCAATGCATTGTTCATTCTTAATCGCCTATAAATTATTTCTTTAAAACCTGTTTCAAAGTCGGCTGAATAACAAAAACAAACTTTGCACACAAAGAAGTGTGAAGCGCCCATGTTAGTCCCGGATTTAATTAAACAACCAAAAACTAATTATCTGAATTGAAAGAGATTACGAAGTCTCATTAATTGGCATGTTTTACTCATAAAAATACTTGTAAATTAAGGTGACGCAAACAAATTAAAATGTGTTTCTCTCATCTATACATGTTTTCATACAAATTAAGCAATTATTTTCGGGGGCGGACACTTAAATCCATTACGCTATATAATCTGATTTGATGACGATTTACTCTTGTCTTCAACTTGCGTATGTCAATTGAAATTCAGTGTTCACATTTAAAAGGGATATTTTGTGCGCTAGTCAAGAAAAGTCGTGTCAGGCGTATTGTTGTTTATGTGTTTGGATTAGCACGCACGCTGATAAACCACTTCTACATATAAGCCTGCATTTTTTTAAACTAATTGACGTTACTGAGCTTTACGACAAGTTGCTTCATAATAAAGTGCAATACATAACTACATGTAAAATAAATTCTACTCTGTTTCTACTCTGTATCAACACATTGCGTTAAAATGAAAATTTATCATTTTCAACAATATTACAATTGGATAATTTATTTATTAAGTTGATAAGAAAAGCTCAAAAATCAACAATCTGTCTTTATTAAGAGATTCAAGTACATGTACTGTATATACAAAATTCAAAGATATATATATACAATGTACATGTACATGTATTGTAATTTAACAATATTTCTCTCTTACTAAAAAATGTGAGATAATCATATGTACGATAAACGTATATCCGATGTCCGCCATTTTCTATTACGAAACTTGACTTTATCGTAAACAAACACAATCTTCCACTGTTTTACGAATAATTTGCTGAAATGGAATGAATTTTAGCAAGTTGTGTCATAAAATAATCGCAATTCGTCAATAAACGTGTACATGTACATAATCGGAAAAAAACAACTTTTTAATAAAAGTATAACATTTTTACAGGCTAATATTGCGGTGGAATCGCGGTGATTTCAAAATAGATAAGAATAGATAAGAAGCTTGAATCGACGACATGTCAATCGCGGTGATATAATTAGCCCGTAGGCGGTATTGCGGTGATCATATAGGTTGAATTGCGGTGATTATCCGCGATGAAAAGTATTTGTCCATCGTGGGATCGCGGAAAACGCGTTTTACGCGTGAGCTGTACTGTACATATAAGGAAAACAAGCTTCGCCCCCTGGCGGCCATGTTTTTCAATGGATCAGAATAATTTGAACAATCTTGGTCAAGAGTCATCCAAAGACCAATTGTGTCTATTTTTCACAAGAACTTTAAAATCTTCCCTTTCCTTTGCCATGGCAACCACAGTTCCGCATGGAATATTATTCTTTGAACAACTTTGAAAGAACTTTGACAGAATCTGGCTAAGGTGAGCTAAAAACAAGCCCCTGCGCACACAGCCATGTTTTTCTATTGATCAGAATATTTTGTTAAATCTTGGTATAGGGTCACCCAAGGAACATTTGTGCCAAATTATTTTCATATCGGACCAGTTCTTTTGGCCTAGAAGATTTTTTAAGTTTTCACCATAAATACTTAAAAGGAAAACAAGCTCCGCCTCCTGGTGGCCATGATTTTCAATGGATTAGAATAATTTGCACAATCATGAAATAGGTTTTACCCATGGAACGTTTGTACAAAATTTTCTTCAAATCGGGCCAGTACCTTTAAGTTTTCACTATACATATATAAGGAAAACAAGCTCTGCCACCTGGCAGCCCTGTTTTTCACAGATCGCAATAATTTGAACCATCTTAGTAGAGGGTCACCCAAGGAACATTTGTGCAAACTTATTTTCAAATCGGGCCGGTACTTTTGGACAAGAAGAATTTTAGGTTTTGGCATTTTTACCCTTTTCTGATGCCGCAGCAACCAAAGTTCTGCATGGAATTTAATTCTTTGAACAACTTTAAAACAGGACCACCTTTGGAACATTCCTGCGAAATTATTTTGAAATCAGTCCATTGGTTTAGGAGGAGAAGTTGTTTGTCAGAAAATGTGAACGGACAGTTGACAACTACGATGATGACGGACAGCGAGTGATCACAAAAACTCAGGTGAGCTCTCTGGTGGAACTGAAAGCATGAACAGGCTCACCGGAGTCTTCACTGTAAGCTAAGGCATTAAAACCCCATGCTGGATGAGACTAACTGATACATGTAATACACTAGAGATTGCTTTTTTGAAAAAGCGCTTGTCTGCCCATTTGTGTGGTCGGAGAGGAAAAGAAATGATGGAGATGAATTTTGTAGTTCATCTAGTGACCTCAAAATCAATAGGGGTCATTTGCTGGTGGTGACCAACCTGCACACCAAGTATGAAGTTCCTGGGCCCAAGCATTCTTCACTTACCTCAAAATCAAACAAAATCAATAGGGGTCATCTACTAATTAGGACCATCCTGCACGCCAAGTATGAGAAATTGATTAAAAAACATTTTTAAGGTGAATGTTACTGTGACCTTGACCTTTGACCTTATGACCTCAAAATCGAACAAAATCAATAGGGGTCATCTACTGGTTAGGACCTACCCTATGAAACCAAGTATGAAGTTCCTCAACATAATCATTCCTCAGTTATTGAGCAGAAACCATTTTTTAGCTGAAGGTTACCATGACCTTGGCATTTGACCTAGTGACCTCAAAATCAATAGGGGTCATTCTCTGGTGGTGACCAACCTGCACACCAAGTATGAAGTTCCTGGGCCCAAGCAAAAACAATTTTTCAGCTCATTGTCACTGTGACCCTTCAGCTCAAGGTCACTGTGACCTTGACTTTAGATGTACTGACCTCAAAATCAATAGGGGTCTTCTACTGGGCATGGCCAATCTGCATACCAAGTATGGAGTTCCTCTGCCCAAGCGTTCTTCAGTTATTGAGCGGAAACCATTTTTTACCCCACAAGGTCACCATGATCTTGACCTTTGACCTTCTGACATCAAAATCAATAGGGGTCCTGTACTGGTCATGACCAACCTGCATACCAAGTATGAAGTACCTACGCCCAAGCGTTCTTCAGTTATTGAGCGGAAACAAGTGTGAGGGATGACGGACGGAAAGGGCAAAAACAATATGTCACCCCCATGACATAATGATTTAGCAATTAATACTTACCAAGCCATAATCCAGAGTTCAACAACATTACTTCTACCTGTTGAAAGAAAATTTGGATGTGGTCAGTTGTGTATAGGCTTTATCACACCAGTACTCCACACAACATACTTTCCAAGCAACTAGCTGCTTTCAACATAGACTTTTAGTCCATTGGTAGAATGGTAGAAGACAAATGACGCTGGTCACAGTGACTTTTGTCAAACCTAGGAAAGAATGTTGGACTAGCTGGACTCACAACCCCTGAATTGACAGCCCACATTGATACCGGGGCTCGGGGAGTATCGCTACAAGCTTTTACTGTACTTATAGTAATATATCTATAGGTGCTACCTATTTACGAAAAAACGCAAATTAATTATAAACAAAAATTAAAGAGCATACTTTGGCCATAAAAAAGGATTTATAAGTAATTGACTAGACAATAATAATGTTAATGTCATGTTTTGTGCATTATCAAAAAATATTTGGAATTCGTATTGCTGTCGTCTATTATTTGAACAGAAAATAATAATGTAAAGACTTTCAGAAAATCAAGGAATACATTTATAATGAACGAGGTTAAAACATGATGGCCAAGATGATCCTTAATCGATCACCTGCATTATGGTAAAGAAGCAAAAAGATCAGCTCTTTGCTGATGCCACCTGGCAACTGCCTTTTTCAACCAGTCAATATGACTGGAACAAATGATGTAAGGGGTCACATTTCTGCTAAACCCTTTCCCTATTAGAGACGGTTTCTGAGGCCTTTGCAACAGACGATTTAGGGAAAGATTGTCGCTAAAAGAACAATTACTCCTTATGAGAAAGTTATCCTTTTGCCACAATGTTTGATAAATAGCTCATGTATAGGAATTTGGGGTATTTCATGTTGATACCACTTTTTTGCGGGAAACGACGTCGCTCCATTGACGTTACGCCAAGATGAAGTGTTACGGAAATGACGTCACGTCCTTCTTTGGATACGATACAGTCAACATTTAGGTTCAGGGGTAGAAGTCTAATGCTGTCGTTTTTTTGACGAACGGGAAAACATATTTCTTACAGAGTTCCATTTATTTTTAATGTTAATTCCCCCAAAACACAGCACTTTAATAAATATCGATTTAAAAAAAATAAATATTAAAAAGACGACAATAATTTAAAAAATCCGTGTTTTTCATGTCATTTTATACATACCCAAATTATCGATTTAAAAAAAAATATTAAAAAGACGACAATAATTTTTTTTCAATCCGTGTTTCTCGGCTCATTTTATACATACCCAAAATGGCGGCCCCCATGGATTTGGCCAGTTTCATTTCAGAAAGCTTCATGGGTTATTGAAGAAAAAAAAAAAAAAAAAAAAAAAAAAAAAATCTCACCTGTTAACTATAAGCGAAAAAACCCATTCATGGGTTTTTTTCGTATTATTGCAGACAAATCCTAGACATTGTGTTATCAAATTTATTGAGAGCATGATGTTTGATACAGTTATCGTCATTTATAACATGTCAAGTTATATTACTGTACACAAATGACAGACTTTTCAAGTGAGTGATTTACTGACTAACATCTTTTCGACAGTATTTCTGAGTGAGAGATAGTCTGAAGAAACACATGGACAGGTAAACTGGCAAGGCAAACAATTAATTAATGTGGTATACCTTTATGAATCCTTGCCTTGTCTGTTCTACTGTATTTTTTTGGGGGGTTTGCTTCATCTGTTGACTTCAGTGGTGTGGTAGTTGAAGTGTTTTTAGGGAGTGGAGGTTGAGACAAGCCTATAATCGTTTCTGTTTCATTTTTCCTAATCATTGAGGAACATATACTCTGGTTATCCTTTCGTTGATTCTAATATAAAATTAAATAAAATTTGTCCATTTAACCCTTTCCCACTAACAACAATATGCAGCAGATGATATTTAGTAAACAAGAGGGCCATGATGGCCCTGGATCGCTCACTTGAAATATTTATACCTATCATATTGCAGAGCTCCAGAAAATGTGAGTGAAAGTGTGATCACGCCTTGAAATGTAGAAAAAATGTATTGACAATAATCCAGAATTCAGTGCGACGTAAGAATCACGATCTTTAAATATCGGATATATGGTGTGTTCAATTAAAAATCAATTTAAGCAAATCAAAAGATAAGAAACATTAAAAGTCCATCTTAAACAAGAGTCTTATGATATCTAAAGTCTGGAATTGACATATCATATATATACTTTTTTAGCAAGGGGCTCATCAGAGCAAATTGCTATAGTTGAAGAAATCTGAATACACTCATTAAAATCTAGACCTATTGTTAAAGTCTTATTACAATATCGACAATGAACTACTTCAAATATCTCTTTCTACAGTAGCTCTCCAATACTGAACACCATTTCAGGTTTAAAGAGATGTCTTGATATTCGTAGAGTGTATATAATGTCAGTGAAGCACTTTCATCTGTGGAATATCTATTTAAAATGAATGGAATAATTCCAGTTTATCCATCCCTACAGCATTGTACCACTAATAAGTACATAACTAACAAAACAAAATGGGATAACTTCCTGGGATATCAACCGGAAAATGGATTTGATTTGACATCACCTACGCGATAGAAAGAACTCTAACAAGAGAACCATAATGGTCCTATATCGCTCACCTGATTTAATCAAACTTAAAAAGTTTTCATTGGTCTTTGTCTATACATATACATGTATACGAAAAACAAGCAACACCCCCTGGTTGCCATGTTTATCATCCCATCAAAATAATTTGAAGTCTTAGTAGAGGGGCACACAAAGAACATTCATGGCAAATGGACAAGAATATTTTTAAAGTGTTTAACTTAACAAGTCTATGTAAAACAAGTGATCCCCAGGGTGGAGCCATGTTTGACACCAGGGCTATAATAATTTGACCAATCTTGGTAGAAGTCCACTAGATGAAGTTAGATTTCAAATATTAAACTTTTAGACATGATTTTTCCCTATACGAGTATATGTAAAACATGTGACCCGGGTGGGGCCATTTACAACCCCAGGGCTATAATTTGAACAATGTTGGTAGAGGTCTACTCGATGATACTACATACACAAATATCAAAGGCCTGGGCCTTCTACTTTTAGACAAGATGAACTTTTTAATTTTTTTCCATTTTTGAGTCTATGTAAAACAAGTGACCCCCGGGGACGGTAATTTTTGACCCAAGGGCTACAATTTGAAGAATCCTTGTAGAGGTCCACTAGATGACGCTACATACCAAATACCAAAGACCTTGGCCCTCTACTTTTAGACAAGAAGATTTTTAAAGTTTTTTCCCTATACAAGACTATGTGAAACAAGTGATCCTCAGGGGAGGGGTCATTTTTGACCCCATGGCTATAATTTGAACAATCTTGATAGAAGTCCACTAGATGATGCTACATACCAAATATTAAAGGCCTGGCCTCTACTTTTAGACAAGAGGATTTTTAAAGTTTTTCCCCTATATGAGTCTATGAAAAACAAGTGACTCCCGGGGAGGGGTCATTTTTGACCCAAGGGCTATAATTTGAACAATCATGCTAGAGGTCCACTAGATGATGCTACATACCAAACATCTTTTAGACAAGAAGATTTTTAAAGTTTTTTCCCTATCTATGTAAAACAAGTGACCCCCGGGGAGGCGTAATTTTTACCCCAGGGCTATTATTTGTCCAATCTTGGTAGAGGTCCACTAGATGAAGTTAGATTTCAAATATCAACTTTAAGACAAGATTTTTTAAAGTTTTTCCCTATACAAGTATAATAATATTTTAACAAGTGACCCGGGATGGGGCCATTTTTTACCCCAGGGCTATAATTTGAACAATCTTGGTAGAGGTCATCTAGATGAAGCTACATACCAAATATCAAAAGCCAGGACATTCTACTTTCAGACAAGAAGATTTTTAAAGTTTCTCCCTATACGAGTCTTCGTAAAACAAGTGAGCCCCGGGGAGGGGTCATTTTTGACCCCAGGGCTATACTTTGAACAGTCTTGGTAGAGGTCCACTAGATGAAGCTACATACCAAATATCAAAGGCCTTGGTCTTCTACTTTTAGACATGAAGATTTTTTAAAGTGTTTTCCCTATACGAGTCTATGTAAAACAAGTGACCCCAAGGGTGGGGTCATTTTTGACCCCAGGGCTATAATTTGAACAAGAGGCCCCTGGATCGCTCACCTGATTTATTTTCTTCACTTTAGCCATATAAGCCCCGCCCCCTGGCGGCCATAGTTTTTGACCAATCAATATGGCTTGAAGGAATCTGATAGAGGGTCACCCTAGCAATATTTCGGCCTGTAAGATTTTTTAATTTTTCACTATATCCATATAAGGCAAAATAGCCCCGCCACCTGGCGGCCATGTTTTTCGACCAATCAACATGGTTTGAAGGAATCTGATAGAGGGTCATCCAAGTTACATAAATTTCTACAAAATTATTTTAAAGATTTTTACATTTCGTTGCCATGGAAACCAGAATTCTGCATGGATCCCAAAAATTTGAAGGAATTCTGGTGAGGTCAATGTGAGGATGCTTCCTGTAAAGTTTCATCCAAATTGACCCACTGGTTACTGAGGAGAAAAAGTTGACGGACGACGGACGCCGGACAAAAGGCCATCACAATAACTCACCTTGAGCACTTCGTGCACAGGTGAGCTAAAAATCCTGGTAGAGGTCCACTAGATGAAGCTACATACCAAAATTAATATCAAAGGCCAGGGCCTTCTACTTTTAGACAAGAAGATTTTTAAAGTGTTTTACTTATAAGAGTCTATGTAAAACAAGTGACCCCAAGGGAGGGGCCATTTTTGACCCCAGGGCTATAATTTGAACAATCTTGGTAGAGGTCCACTAGATGAAGCTACATAACAAATATCAAAGGCCTGCGCCATCTAATTTTAGACAAGAAGATTTTTAAAGTTGTTTCCCTATACAAGTCTATGTAAAACAAGTGACCCCAAGGGAGGGGCCATTTTTTACCCCAGGGCTATAACTTGAACAATCTTGGTAGAGGTCCACTAGATGAAGCTACATAACAAATATCAAAGGCCTACGCCATCTAAATTTAGACAAGAAGATTTTTAAAGTTTTTTCCCTATACAAGTCTATGTAAAACAAGTGACCCACAGGGAGGGGCCATTTTTTGCCCCAGGGCTTAATTTGAACAATTTTGGTAGAGGTCCACTTGATGAAGCTACATACCAAATATCAAAGGCCTTGGCTTTCTACTTTTAGACAAGAAGATTTTTAAAGTGTTTTCCATAGATACAAGTCTATGTAAAACAAGTGACCCCCGGGTCAACTAGATGAAGCTACATACCAAATATCAAAAGCCAGGACATTCTACCTTCAGACAAGAAGGTTTTTAAAGTTTCTCCCGGGGTGGGATCATTTTTTACCCCAGGGCTATAAATTGAACAATCTTGGCAGAGGTCCACTAGATGAAGCTACATACCAAATATCAAAGGCCTTGGCTTTCTACTTTTAGACAAGAAGATTTTTAAAGTGTTTTCCCTATACAAGTCTATGTAAAACAAGTGACCCCCGGGGAGGGGTCATTTTTGACCCCAGGGCTATAATTAACCATTTCCCTTATACAGTTGACAGTAGATGTTTTTGAAGCAGACGACTTTTAAAAAATATTGTGACAAAAGGAACAAGAGGCCTAAGAGGGCCAGTATTGCTCCACTACCATAAGGCAAAATTAAATCTCCAAATAGCCCCGCCCCCTGGTGGCCATGTTTTTTGACCAATCACCATGGCTTGATGGAATCTTGTGTCACCCTAGGATCATTTCTGCAAAATTATTTGAAAATCGGCCAAACAGTTTGGGAGGAGAAGATTTTTAAAGTTTTCACTAAAGCCAATATAAGGCTAACAGCCCCGCCACCCTGACAGCCATATTTTAAGACCAATCAACATTTTCTATCCAAAAAATTTGAAAGAATTTAGGAGAGGACATTAAGAGGATGCTTCCTATGAAGTTTCATCCCAATTGCCTAAGTGGTTACGGAGGAGAAGTCTTTTGAAGGAAAAAGTTGACACATGCACACACACACAAACGCATGCATGCACGCAAAACAGACAATTCGCCAAGACATAAGCTCGACTGACTTTCAGCCGGTTGAGCTAAAAATTGCTCATTATGATGAATTTCTTATTTCGCAAAAATGTTTCAACTCTATTCAATATATATATTTTCATATAGATAGATTTTCAATAATAATGCTGAGATGTAATCAAAGTCATAGGCTGCAGATTATTTGTATGTGGAAAAGGGTTAATAAAATCATAAGACAAAATAAGAGCTTCCAACGGAACACATAATATATTGTATGTAAAAAGTTGGATAATAAATTAGACAAGAGAACCATCATGTTTTTCAACTGATCGGAAATATATTGGTAGAGGTTTACCCATGGATCGTTTGTGCCATATTATTTTCAAATCAGGCAAGTTCTCTTGCACAAGAAGATTTTTAAACTTTTTACTACACACATATAAGGAGAAAACAAGCTCAGCCCCCCTGGCCGCCATGTTTTTTAACGGATCAAAATAAATTGAACTATCTTGAACATCTTTGAAAGAGGACCACTTAAGAAACATTCCTGTGTAATTATTTTAAATTTGGTTCATTGGTTTAAGAGGAGAAGTTGTTTGTAGGAGAATGTGAACAGACATATACAACGAAGGCTGATGGTGAGTGATCACAATAGCTCACCATGCGTGCTCAGGTGAGTTTAAAAGGCCCAGAAAAAAAATGGACAACAGGGGATCACTAAAAGAATTATAATAATAGTATATCTAGTCTGAAGTAGATACGTAAATAAGTGAGAACATTACCAAACAAGAATAATTGAAAAGGGGAGATAACAGGCATTCTTGTGCTATGGGTATTTTGCACTGTTTTCTGTATAAGGGAAAGGATGAACCCTTTCCCAAATGAAAACGAATATTAAGGCATCTGCATCAGATAAAGTTCGAAACATAGATTGGCAAAAAAAAGTGCTAGTAAAGAACCATTTCTCCTTTTACCACAATGTTGTCAATTCTATTGGGAGATTTTCCATACTTTTGCCTAGATGTTCCGATTTTGTCCTCTGAAAAATCGTTGTATTTCTGAAATAGTTCAATGAAAACAAGAAGGCCAAGATGGCCATAATTCGATCACCTGAGTTATAGTATAGCAGCAAATGCTACTGCTAATAAAGGTGAAAACTTGATCAAGAATGGGAATGAACTGCAAATAAAACAGCTTATCAGTAAAGGACATTTATAAAAATGCATTTAATCTTTGGACAATTTCAAAGAGGACCATCACAGGAACATTTCTTTGAAGTTTAGTTGATATTGGTCCATTGGTTTAAGAGATGTCATTAGAAGCAAAAAGTTCCTTTAACCCATTTTCTGATGATGCCTGGCAGCTATCTTTCTCAACCAATCAATATGGCATTAACAAATTATGTACAGTGTCACTAAAGGAACTTTTCTGCTAACTATCTTGAAATCAAACAAGAACTTTAATGAGAAAAGAATCTTAAAATTTGTCATTTTGTCCCTTTTCTGATGCCGTCTTGTGGCCATACTTTTCAAGCAATCAATATGGCTTGAATACATTTTGTAGAGGGTCACTGAGGGAACAATTTTACCAAATTATCATGGAATTAGACAAGCTGATTCAGAGAAGAAGAATTATGACATTTTTCTCCCTTTCTGATGCCGGAGCAACCAATATTCTGTAAATATTTCATATCTTTGAACAATTTTGAAAGAGGATCCCCAAAGTAACATTTCTAATAAGTTTGGCTGAAAATGGTCCGGTGGATAAGGAGGTGTCATTTAAAGCTTTTACTTAATTTTACTGCCATGTTTTTCAGCCAATTGATGTGGCTTTATCAATTTTTGTAGAGAGTTACCAAAGGAACATTTCTATAAGATTATATTAGAAACCAAAAAGTGTATTAAGAGGAGAAGAATTCAAAAGATTTACAGTTTTTCCCCATTTCTGATGCCGCAGCAACCAAAGTTCTTCATTGAATTTAAATCTTTGAAAGATGACCACTAAAGGATCATTCAAATGATGCCTGATTAAAATTGATCCAGTGGTTTAGGAAGAGATGTTGTTTAAAGCTATAAGTTAATGACGATGAACTACAATGGACAGAGAGTGATCAGAATAGATCACCTAGAGCCTTCGGATCAGATGATCTGAAAATCCAAACAACTTTGAGTTTAACCTTACCTGCAAGGTCAATGGCAATGGAACAGTCATTGTTTTCCCATGCAAGTCTGCAAACACCATGCAGTTTTTTTCATGTAATTTGAGCTCACAAGTGAAACTGGTGGTGTGAGACTGTTTTATGTTGTCAGCCGTTTCTTGCCAGTTACACTGTTTAGTCATGGACATAATACTCATGCACGTCACTTCTAAATACAGCATGTTTGTGAACTGCAACCCATTATTCCAATCATAACAGGAGGAATCATACACCGAGAAATAGTCAGAATTTTTGTTCTCTATCCCTTCATACATGTACCACATAGGGAATAATTTGTGGTTCCCATTATACAGCATAGCTGCCCTGCAAACAAACAAGGGTGTTTAAAGGAGAATTGTTAGTTTGAATTGGGTTATAAGCAATTTTCAACAGTATTTCAGTTACTCAACGACATTTCGAGGGCTTGGCGTGAAACGGTTGTAACTAAAAACCTATTTTTAAAACCCTAGTTTAGGGGCAATTTTTGCCCCTTTGTAAACAATGCAAATTTAGGTGCCATTGCTCAGAATGAGCAATGGCACCTAAATTTCCATTGTTTACCAAGTAAAATGATTTAACGCTTATAAAGACTTTATGGCGAGGTGATTAACCTTGGTAAAAAAATACCAATTTAAGTTACAACCGTTTCACGCCAAGCCCTCGAAATTTTCCTTGGTATTTTTCGTGACACGATTGAATCAGTCATAATACTTTCCCTGCAAACCTGAGCGCCAATGAATTTTAAAGTCTTTAGCCTGACACAATCAGAAATTCAACATGCAGTTTTGAGGAAAGAGATTTTTATGACTTTTACTTTATATAGACTGGGAAACAAGCCCCTATGACAACCATGTTTTTGACAAAATTATAAGAAATTTAGCCACATTTTTCAGAGTGTTAATAGGTGAAAATTTGTGTCAAATTGTCTTAAATCAGTCCAGAACTTTCGGAGAAAAAGGTCTTTACTATTTATACATATAAGTAAAACAAGCCCTGCCCCCTGTAGGCCATGTGTTTGAACAAAACAGAACAATTTGAACATTAAAGGAAGCGAATCAACCAAGAAACATTTCGTCTATACTATTTGCAAATGGGGCCTTTTTAAATTATTTACTACATACATATAAAGTAAACATGTCTGTCAGACATGTTTTCAAGATTTGAATAATTCAAACAACCTTAGAAGATTTTGTTCCAAGTTATTTTTAAATTATTGAAGGCATTCGGCCAAGGCATTCCTTTGCATTTCCATTGACCTCATTCTTTGAACAATTTCAAAGAACATTTCTGTTTAATCATTTTAAATTGGTCCTTTTGTTAAGGAGAAGTTGTTTCAAAGAAAATGTGACCAGATGGACAGATGCCACCAGAAGGTAAATGATCACAATTGCTCATCAGCACTTCAAGCAAAAGTGATAAACAAGAGGGCTATGATGGCCCTGTATCACTCACCTGAATAATGCAATGTGATTTCTAATGCAAAACACATCAAGACATTTTTCTGACAAAGATTCAAAATGCAACCTCCAAGTGATCTATATTTATTTACCTGATATGACCCATATTCCAACATGGACTAGATATCATCAAGACAAACATTCTGACAAAGTTTCAACTTGCTCAAAGTAAAAATGCGGCCTCCGGAGTTTGAACAATATTTTCCTTTATTGACCTAGTTTCTGACCCAATATGACCCATATTCAAACTTGACATAGATATATTTCAGAAAAAACATTCTGACAAAATTTCAAGCTGCTGAAGCCAAAAATGTGGCCTACTAGATTTCTAAAGTGATGACAAGGTTTTCCTCCAATTTAGCCTAGTGACCAAGTTTTTTACAGACATGACCAATATTAAAACTTGGCCTACATATCATCAAGAAAAACATTCTGAAAAAGTTTTAACATGCTCAAGTTAAAAATGCATCATCCAGAGGTTTAACAAGATTTCCCTTCAATCTGACCGTGTGACAAAGTTTCTGATCCAATATGACCCATATTCGAACTTGACCTAGATGAAATTCAGACAAACATTCTGAAATATTTTTTATCTGGTGAAGCGAAAAAATGCGACCTCCAGAGTGTTAACAAGATTTTCCTTCAAATTGGCTTAGTGTCTTAGTTTTTGACCCGGCATGTCTCAGATAAACATTCTGACCATATTTCAAGCTGCTGTAGCAAAGAATGCAGCTTCTACATTGTTAATTTCAAACTGCTGAAGCAAAAATTGCGGCCTGTAGAGTGTTAATAAGATTTTCCTTCAATTTGATCTAGTGACCTCCTTTTTGACCCGACATGACCCATTTTCGATCTTGATTAACATATTATCAAGACAAACATTCTAAAAAGTTTCAACATGCTTAAGTTGAAAATGTGGTCTCCAGAGTGTAAACAAGATTATCCTTCAATTTGACCGAGTGACCTAGATTTTGACCTCATATGGCCCAGTTTCGACCTTGTCCAAGATTTGATCGAGCTGAATGTTCTGATAAACTTTCATGAAGACCGGATGCAAAATGTAGACTGTAAAGTGTTAACAAGGCATTTGTTGACGACGCACGATGGACAACCGATGGATGGACCTCAGACAAAATGTGATCACAATAGATCATCTTGGACTTCGTGCAAATGTGAGCTAAAAAGTCATCTGTATCCAAGAAAGATTAACCTCTTCCCATATTTAGCACATCTGCAGCAGACGACTTTGAAAACATCTGGATAAACTTTTTGAAAATCTCTATTAATGAAAGTGTAATCATTGAATAGAGTTAGGGCAAAATGAGAAATTGCTCATCATGAGAAAAATTTCACTTTTGGTCACAATGTTTTAAAAAGTTGTCTGTAGCAGAGTCGTCAGAAAGCTTCTGTATGTGGGAAAGGATTAAATTGTCTATTACCCATTTGTCTGGATACAGCTGTATAACGTTTTTTGAATTGGACTTGGGTCAACAATTAAGCCTTTCCAACATGTATCCACATTTTGGACTCCTCTACAAAAGACGGCTTTTAAAAACTTTGTAACAAAAGGATAATATGCTCATAATTTATCCTTTTGCCACAATGTTTTATTCTCTATTCAATAATTATACTTTCATTTATAGAACTCCATATTATTGCCTTGATATTTTCAAAGTCTGCTGCTGCAGATTTGTTGTATGTGGGAAAGGGTTAAGATACCTCAGTACTATATAACTATTGTTTGATAATTAACATACAGATTAATTTGACATTGTTTTTCTAGATCCTGAAGTATCTCCACCATTTTCCAAACCAGTACCACTGCAGCTAGGCAAGAAGTCAGAGATGCCAACTTAATCTTGGTAGTGTTCAGGACAGTGTTTTCTTCAGGAACTATGACTCTGACCTACAATAGAAAATGGGAATGGTGACATAGCTGAATTGAATATAGCAGATATCCTTTGAGAAGAATAAATATTACATTATTAAGTCGTTAATAATTTCTCTAAAGATTTAACCATAATTTATTATTAAGTTTTAACTGGTTGAAATCACATGAGAATTTGCATTTATCTGTGACATGTAATGTCTAGGAGACGGACCTAAACATAAATGTTAACCCAAATTTAAATTAAGTCATTTTTGCATTCATGCCTAAGATAAGTTTACCAAGGTAAGGTCCTGGTAAACTACGACCTTGACCTACATCATTTTGCTGTTTAATGCTGTCCCATGACCCATCAATACATCAGAAGATAATTTTGAGCATGGGTTGCTGAATAATAGTTCATGAAAAAAGTGGCAGTTCACTGATGCGTCTCACTACAAATTCATTAAAAAAAAGCATTATTTCAACATTGGCTTTCCCCTATAAATATGGTAGTACATTTTTCTTGAAATAAACTTAATTAATAAGATAGTCTGAAGAAAATGATCATTAAAATGTCTGCTTGAAAAATATGTAGTTTTCATGGGCTACGCATGAATACAAAACTACTTGCTAACCCTTTCCCACACACATACACTTTCTGACACTTCTTCAGCAGAGGACATTTAAAATCATTGTTGCAAAAGAAGAAATTGCAACAATTCTTAATGAGCAACTTCTCCTTTTGCCACAATGTTTACACCTCTTTTCATTAATTAAACTTTCTCTTATAGAGATGTTCCATAAATTTGCCTGCAGTGTTTTCAAAGTTGTCTGCTGCAGATTTATTGTATGTGGGAAAAGGCCTGCACTGTTTTCTGTTGGGCATATAGCTGTTAGATAAACTACGCTCTTAACCCTATCCCACATACAACAGACCTGTAGCAGACAACTCTGAAAGCAAGTAGGTAAAAAACGTGAAAATATGGAAATCTTCTTTAATGAGCGTGTAAGTAATGAATATGGATGAAAACGTTTCGGCACAAAAAGAAATTGCTGAATAAGAGCAATTTCTCCTTTTGTCACAATGTTTAAAAAAGTAGACTGCTGCAGATGCCTCAGAATGCATATACATTAGGGTAAGGGCTAATAACCATTTGCATTACACTACCAAATCTTTCAAGTAAGTTGTGCTTTTTTGTAGACGGAATCAACCAAGAGAAAATGTGCTATTTTGCAAAACAACATTTCTTTATTTAGTTATCATTTGAGTGATAGGTATTAAAATGATTTTACTTTTTGAAAATTATGTTACTTTTGTTATTCAAAAAAAAAAAAAAAAGGATGGAAAGACTTTGTGTAAAAGTCCCAGAATAATAGTGACAATCAATTAAAACTCATGCATATGAAATCACACATGACATAATATCATCGACACTGTAACCTTGTGTCCAAGATATGAATCTAAATGTAAAAGTTCACTAAATTAAGGTCAATTTTTGCATTCACCGGAGTTGATACCTGATAGCTCAGTCAGCAGGGAGATGTCAATTTTCCCATACTCCGACTAGCACAATGTACAATACAAACTGTTGTATTGCTACAGCAACTTATTTTTCCTTTCATTGTATAAATATTTTAACTTTTAATACACTATAAAGATAAATCAAACAAATTTAAATATTTTCAATGACAAAATAACACAATCTACACATTAAAATAAAATATGTGAATGCATCAATAGAATTTAAGAATGCCTCAATAAAATATGCTGACAAAATCTGAGTTATCTGAGTTTCCTACCAATAAATACTTCTTCGACACAAACATCCCCTGACTGTTTTTGTTATTCTTTGATCCATCATCCTCCATTAGGCATCTATAACCTCTATTGCTCTCTGAGTGATGATATGTAATAAATAGATAAATCATTCATCATTTCCCCCATGTAACAAATCCGTAGCAGACAACTTTGAAAGCATACAGAACAAGATGTGGAATATGTCTATATATGAAAGTTTAATAATCAAATTGAGTTGAAAACATTGTTGTAAAAGGAGTCATTGCTCTTTACAAGCAATTTCTCCTATTGCATTTTTTTCATCAAAATGGGTCTGCATGTGTTAACTTTGTCTCAGGTGAGGAAATACCAAAACTAACCTGGACAATTTTACTGACATGTGAATATTTCTTGCCAACTTATCTATGGCCAGATTGGAGACTTTGAACAGGAGATCCCATTCCCAAATGCAAATGGCATTTCACATTTTTGCATTAAATGTCTGTTTTAACTTTGTATACTGTTTATTTTTATGGATTATTCATCTTGATTTTTTGTTCAAATCATTTGGCTTTTCCTTTTCCTGGAAAGTGTATGGTTGCAAGATAATCAAAGAAATCAAAAGCATCCAAATATGACCTTAGAAAAATAAGTTGCCAAATCTTCATTTCATAGTTATCATCTCAATGGTGTAGTGGTAAGAGCATTTCCCTAGGGAGATCAGGGACAAAAACGTTAACCGTTTCCCACATACAGCAAATCTGCAGCAGACGACTTTGAAAACATACCCTAAACAATTGGAAATTCACTTTAAATGAAAGTACAATAATTGAATAGAGTTAGATGGCCCTAAATCAATCACCTGAATGACAGTAAATTAGAAGCAAATATTTAAATGTAAATATCTGTGAAAATTTGATCAGGAGTTCAAATGAAACTGCAAGGAGTGGACACTCAGTTAAAGAAATAGTTTATCAGTAAAAGCCATTTGTATCTTGAAATCTAACAAGAACTTTAATAAATGGAATTATAAAGTTTTGTCATTTTGCACCTTTCCTGATGCCTCTTTGCTGCCCTGTTTGTCAACGTAATCAATATGGCTTGAACAGTTTTTGTAGAGAGTCACTCAAAGAACATATCAGCCAAATTATCTTGGAATCTGACAAACAGATTGTGGATATGGAGGTTTTTAAAGTTTGGGTATTTTCTCAATTTCTGATGCCGCAGCAACAAAAGTTCTACACAGAATGCAAGTCTTAAACAATTTTGAAAGAGGACCATCAAAGGAATATTCCTGTGAAGTTACGTTGAAATTGGTCGAGTGGAATGGTAGGATCGAGTTGTCATTTGTAGCTAAAAGTTCAATTTACCTCTTTTGTGATGATGTGAAGTTGCTATGACTTTGTAACCAATCAATATGGCTTAAACAAATTAAGATCAGGATCACTGAAGTAAGATTCCTATTCATTTTTCTTAATATCAGACAAGGATTTGCAAAAAAATGGGATTTCCCAATTTTGTAATTTTGCCCTTTTTCTGATGCATCCTGACTGCCATGGTTTTCAACCAATCAGTATGCCTTGAACAATCTTTGTAGAGGGTCACCCAAGGAACATTTCTACCAAACTATATTTTTAAAGTTTGGACATTTTGCCCCCTTTCTGATGCCGCAACAACCAAATTCTCAATGGAATTTAAATCTTTGAACAATTTTAAAAGAGGGCCATCATTATGAAACATTCCTGTACAGTTTGGATGAAATTGGTCCTGTGGTTTAGGAGGAGATGATGTTTAAAGCTAAAAGTTAACGACAGACGACGGACAAAAAATGATCAGAATATATCACCTTTTTTTAGCAATTTGTTCTTTTGGCGCCATGTTTGCAAAACGTTGACTGCTGAAGAGTAGTCAGAAAGCGTCTTAATAGCTTCTCTCCTTGGCACTCAGGGTTGGGGGATAGCAATGCTACTCAAGTATTGTTTTATGATAAATAATACCCGTAGTACTCTTAATTTTCCAAGGAAACACTGTGATATTACTGAAATAATGTTGAAAGTGGCGTAAAACATCATTCAAATCAAACTCAGTAGACCATAAACTGTTTAGACTAATTTAACCCTTTCCCTCATATGACAATTATGCAGCAGACGACTTTGAATGTATTTTGTCAAAACATAGAAAATCTCCATAATTAAATGGATAACCTACGACAAAAAGTGGAAAACATTGTGGCAAAAGGAGAAATTGCACTTTTGTGCAATTTCTTCTTTTGTCACTATGTTTTCAAAAAAGCTGTCTGCTGCAGAGGCATCAGAAAGCGTCTATATGAGGGAAAGGGTTAACATTTAGGAGGCTCCCATACAATCACAATCTATTCCAACTACTTAAAACAAGCAATCAGAAATAACTCCTTATAATACAATGGTACACGGTATTGTTTCCCTAACTATCATAAATTGTTCCATAACATTTAAATAGAATGAATCTAGCATTTGCAGCAGTACAACCAAATAATATAATGACTTTGTTGAACCCTTTTCCACCTGCAGATGCATTTTAATGCGTCATCAGTACTTTTGAAAACATTGTGACATAAGAAAAATTGCCAATGATCAATTTCTACTTTTTGTCTCTTGACAGATTTTAACTCTGCTTAAACTGTGGAAATTGTTCACATTTTTGCCAAGATTATTCCAAAGGCCTACTGCAAATTTGATGTAATTGGGAAAGGGTTAATATTCAGATAAAAGAAATACCGAAATCCTTTGGAAAAGTAAACGCTTACCTTTGAAACACACTATAGTCCCATGAAGAATAATGTTCAAGAAATTTCTGTCAATGTGGTTGACAACGTCATTGCAATAATTAGGCTTTGGTTCAAAGGAATAGCTCTGTGAATACAAAATGAATGATTGAGTATTTGCTGGTTACGCCGTTTTTAACACTTTTTCAGTTATATCAAGACGTTTCCTGGGTAAGTTACCAGTACTCCTGGTCCATTTATCCTGACACCAGCCAGTCAGCCGTAATGCTAACCCTGCAACCTTGAGCGCAAAGGCAGGTTCCATTTTTAAAGTATTTGGTATGACCCGACTGTGGATTGAACCCGCACACTAAGCGGACTTACCACTTCACCACCATGGCGATGAATAAATAATGAACAGACGACATATCAGATGAATGATCTAGAACAACTGAATGATGACCTGGTAGACTCAGCAGTAGTTTTTGCTTTTCTGCAGGCGCCTTTTAAAAACATTGTGGTAAAAGGTTTCAAAGTTTTCTTGAAATTTTGGCAAATGGTGAAAGAAGATATGTCCAGAATAAAATAAAAAGATTGATTAATTTTGTAAAAGTGACAGACGAAAGAAGGGTTACTAACTGGGTTTTTAATTCAAAGAGCCTTCCAATGCTGGACAGTGGCTTTACAGCCTAGTGATTGACTAAAACATTGCCTCATAGAATACCATTACATTTGTGTAAAAGTAACAAATAAGTTTCTGAGTTATAAAGATTTAAAAAAACAAACTCTTGGGCTGACTTTTACTAATTTAGAAAACATGTAAATGATTGTGAAATCAATTTAGTGATTTTTACTATGAAATCGTGTTTTAGCTATCCTCATAGTAGATGTGTGAACCTTTATATTGTGAATTTATGTACCGGTATTTCACAACAATTTAGGGGGTTAACCCTTTCACACATACAACAAATCAATGAAGCAGATTACTTTGAAAACATATATAGGCAAAAACTTGAAATCTCTCTTAAATGAAAGTATATTTATTGAAGAGAGTTGAAACGCTGTGGCAAAAGCAGAAATTTGTTCGTTTTGTGCAATTTCTTCTTTTGTTACAATGTTTTCAAAAGTCGTCTGCGTCAGAAAGGGTCTGTATGAGGGAAAGGGTCAAAGGTCTTTAAGGACACAACACAATCTCATTAAAACCAGACCTTAACCTTCAGTAGCAAATAGATTTGATGACTGCCTAGTTCTGGAGTGTGATACATCCTATTCAAAAGATGCATACAAAAATATGGTTTCATTTTGGTGTTATAGTGAAGGAGATATATCCCATACAATATTTCATTTTAAGTGGGGTCATTGTTCAAATTTAAAGAGACATTGATCTAATTTTTGATGTGATATGTCATTTCCCCAGACGCATGCACTAAGCGAAGTAACCAAGTGCAGGAAATATGGCCCAAGACTAGCTTTACTTTTAATTGGGATAAAAGTTCAAGGTAAACGCAACCTAAATTTGGTCTGCAACTAAATGGTACCTCTTCTGAACTTCACACCAAATTTGGTAACTCAAAAAAGTTTTATGAGATATGGCTAGGATATATTTTTCTTTAATGGGGTCAGAGGTCAAGAACAATGTGACCAAAATGTGATTTGTAGCACACCTTCTTCCCAAGATGAAACCTTTAGGTTATCCCTTTCCCACCTGCAGACGCATTTTAATGCAATAGCAGCAGACGATTTTTGAAAACATTGTGCCTCTCTCTTTGATTGTGGCTAAAGATGAAATTACTCATGATGAGCAATTGCTCCTTTGGCTACAATGTTTTCAACTTTATTTAACAATTAAGCTATCTTTTATTGAGATTTTTCAGGTTTTTGTCACTATGTTTTCAAAGTCGTCTGCTGCAGATTTGTTGTATGTGGGAAAGGGATAACAAAGGAGATATGGCCATGACAAACTTTTTCATTAAATTTGGGCCAGATGGCAAGGTCCCAGTAACCCAATTGTGGTATTCAACACACCGATCTTCAGACAACATTTGGTATCTCTAGGTGTGGTAACATAGGAGAAGGCTTTTCTATTAATGAGGTCAGAGGTCAAGGTCAAAGTCAGAGTGACCCAATTTAGGAACCTGTACACGACACATCCCTGCATGTGCGTATTTGGTGGTAACTCTTAGTAAAAAGCTATAGGAGATACCTAGACAAAGTTGAGTGAAAGGATGGAATGATGAACAAGGCGTAAAACTAGTTGTACACAGTTTTAAAGGAAAGTCCTAAAACAAAGAAGATACTTTGAAAGTCCTATTCAGGGCTCCTATTAAGGTTATATACCCTTAAAGATAATGCAAATAAAATATTTAAACAGACGCTTTTTGATGCATCTTTTTTTGAGACCAAGTATATTGATAATTGGTTGTATGTCAGGCAAATTTAGAGAGCGGACACTCTTGATATATTTTTGGCCATTTCGAGGGATATAAGTGTGGAGTGACTAAGATAACTGGGTTAGTTATCGAACCTGATAAAGATATTCTGCCCATCAACATATTGTCTAAATCAAATACAATGACTCGAGCGATATGGCTGATTATAGCACTTGTCCGAGATATTATGCCCATACACATTCTGACTTAATATGGTGATTATTGGATAAGAATTTAAAAAGTTAATGATGGAGACGAATTCGAGGTAATTTCTATAATTAAAGGGCAATAACTCTTCAGTGAATGAATCGATATGGCTAGTAATCAAATTTGTCTGAGATTTTTTTCCAATACACATTTTTTTAACCTTATTGATCGGACAAGACCGCTTTTAGGTAATTTCTGTCATTAAAGGGCGATAACTCTAGAATAACTCAAGCAATATGGCTGGTTGTAGAACTTGTTTGAGATACTATGCCCATACACATTCTGATTAAATTTGATAATAATTGGATAAGGGCTTCTTAAGTTATTGATCAGACAATACCTATTTGAGGTAATTTCTACAATTAAAGGGCAATTTCTCTCGATTGACCACAGTGATATGGCTAGTTATAAAACTTGTCCAAGATATCATGCCAAAACACGTTCAGACCAAATCTGGTGATGATGGAACGAAGGCTTCTAAAGTTATTTAGCTGACAAGACCAATTTTAGGTAATTTCTATAATTAAAGGGCAATAACTCTTGATTGACTAAAGCGATATGGCTAGTTATTAAACTTGTCTAAGATATTATGCCAATACACATTCTGATTAAATTTGGTGATGATTGGAAAAGGCTTCCAAAGTTATTTAGCTGACAAGACCAATTTCAGGTAATTTCTAAAATTAAAGGACGATAACTCTTGATTGACTAAAGCGATATGGCTAGTTATCGAACTTGTCAGAGATATTATGCAAATACACATTCTGACCAAATGATGATGGAGATGATGGGACAAAGGCTTTTCAAGTTATTTAGCTGACAACATACTGGACGACGCCCGCCCGCCTGTACGCCGCAGGCAAAACTATAATATGATCCGTTTTTTCAATAAAGAAAGGATAAATTTATCTCTTTGTACTTTTGTGCTTAACTCAATCAAAAAAATCATTCTTTCATTTGAAGAGAATTTTCTGATTTTTGTCTAGATATTTTTAAAGTCGTCTGCTGCATATTTGTTGTATGTGGGAAAGTGTTAAATACAGTGGTGATATACATGTAGTTGAAATTATGGAAGTATGGTGAAGAAATGAAATAACATTCAGGACGAACTAAATTTTAAGTGCTTTCTCTCGACTACCTTATACTTACCATTATCTTTATTTGATCTTGTCTGTGCCTTTTACACTCTATATACATGTGTGAGTTTTACAAGTTTACGTTGCCCGAATATTCAAGAGTACCAAACTGAAAGAAAAATTAATATATCACTTAAGTATTTAAACTTCCAATATAACAGAATAACCCTGCTATTGATCTAGAAAAATATGGACATCTTTACAGCAGACAGCTTTTGACAGCATCTATCAAAATAGAGAAAATGCCTATAATGAGCATTTTTTTTTTTGGCGAAAGCTGACTAACATGGGTTTTGACCTAGATGTTAAACAAATGATCTAGATTGTAGACCAATCAAATGTTGTATTTAATGAATAATGTCGAAGAAATAAAGGAAATGAAACATTTGGATTGGTTTATAGTTAAGTTGGCGATCCTACGAGAGGCACCAATGAGGTGAAGTTTTAAAATGAAATGTTCTGCATACTAACCTTTAATTGTTTTCCTTAATTAAGAAATAAATTTCAGTGAAAAAAATCAGTGAAAACGTATGAAATATAATATTTAAGAGCAAAATATTAATTATTTTTGAAACATGATAAGTTTTCAGTTATTTATCCTCAATTGAAACTTATAGTTTGTTACATAATACACCTCTTGGGAGCCTCGCGTAATCTCCAGATTAATAAATGTGATAAATTCTCGGCATTGAATGGTATTAATGTCATGTCTTGCTAGTGTAATGGATGTTGACTTGGATTGTCAAGTGAAAGGTCTGTGGTTTGCTTCCTGGCAAAGGCAAGCTTTTTTTCCCTCTCATCATTCATATCAAAACCAAAATATATATATGAACTAAAACATTTATAAACCAAATATTGCATATTTAACGTTATTGTTTTCTGTCATTCTAATTAGTAAGATAAAATATCAAATAATATGCGCATGTTCCATTTCTTAGTGTTTTCTTATATTGATCGCCGTTTATCTTTTTTAAAGATATTTCTTGTTATACTTTTTGTAGGTGACAATTATGCATTTGCTCAGTCATATATCTTTAATCCAATCATCTGTGTCACAAATTTAACCATCATTTCTGCCCATTTTCTCCTCAAGTTAACAATCTGGAAATATCCTCTTTCTGTTAAACAACTCAAATAGTCATAGAAAGGTAAGAGCTTTACACTTAATTCAATAGCGTTCCATATCATTCACAAAAAGTTGCCGTCAGAACATTTAAAATAACAAAACTCATTTCAAAACTCTGATTATCAGATAAATTAATATCAATCAGGTTATTTTTTAATCCATATTATATGTAAGATAAACATTAATTTGATTACCTAAAATGGCCGATACATCATGATACATATCTAAATATAGTAATTAGTAATATTTCTACTTCCTGCTTTACAAGTGTTAACCATTTACCATATATTTTGCAGTTGTCTACTTTAAAAACACTAGAGAAAAAGTTCATTCACCTGAGAATAGAAAATATAGGCTTAAACAACAGTTTAAAAGGACAAGATGCTTGTTTGGAGCAATTTCTACTTTTCTAACAATGTTTTCAAAGGTTATATATCTGCTACATAGGCATCAAATATTATATTTATGAGGGAAAGGATTAATATCTAAGAAAACAAAAGTTACCGGTACCATACAATCACGTAAACAAGTTAACCCTTTCCCTCATACGACAATTCTGCAGCAGACAACTTTGAACATAGTTTGTCAAAAAATGGAAAATCTCTATAATTGAATCATAGAATGGATAACGTTTTGAGCAATTTCTTCTTTTGTCACCATGTTTACAATAAGCCATCCGCTGCAGAGGCGTCAGAAAGCATCTATATGAGGGAAAGGATTAAACTTGAAAACAATTTGATAATCATGTTGCACGTTATCGAAAGCATTACCTTCAGTATAAAGCACAGACATACCAGTATTGAAGTAAAAGGTTTTACTTGAAAGATTTCTACTTCCCATTTTTTTGTGATAACCCTTTCCCACCTGCAGACACATTTTGACGCAATAGCAGCAGACGACTCTTGAAAACATTGTGGCCGAAGGAGAAATTGCTCATGATGAGCAATTTTCTACTTTAGCCACAATGTTTTCAACTTTATTAAACAATTAAGCTATCTTTTATGGGTGGTTTTCAGGTTTTGTCACTATGTTTTCAAAGTTGTCTGCTGCAGATTTTTTGTATGTGGGACAGGGATAAAGCTGACAGTTCACGCCCACTGTAAATTTCATGTTTTGATAATGAAAGCCATAATGAATCTTATCTATACTGGATATATACATTTGTACATTGTATGTTAACCCTTTCCCTAATATAGCCGCTTTCTGACGCCTCTGAAGCAGACAGCTTTTTGAAATCATAGTGACAAAAGAAGAAATTGCTCAAAATGAGCAATTTCTCCTTTTACCACAATGTTTTCCCCTTTTAAGTCATAGGTAATCCTTTTAATTATAGACTTTTTTTCTATTTTTTGACAAAATATGTTCAAAGCCGTCTACTGAAGAATTGTATTATGAGGCAAAAGGAGAAATTGCTTTCTTTGAGCAATTTTTCATTTTGTCACAATGTGTTCAAAAGTTGTCTGCTGCAGATGCATCATAATGCTTCTACAAGTGGGAAAGCGTAAAGAGCAATTTCTTCTTTTGCTACAACGTTTTATAAAGCCATCTGCTGTAGAGGCATCAAAATGCATTTATTGGAAGCCGCCAAGAGGCGGCTACCTGTAGGGATGCTTAGAAATTTCGGTCAAGGAGAATATTTAGACCTGCCACCGTGACCACATATCTTGATTTCTCTTTGTCCTTACTAAGTACATTAATTTAAGGTAATGACTTTTAAAACATACCTTTAACACTCTATATACATGTGTGAGTTTTACAAATTAAAAACAAAAGACAAAGGCCAGTATATTAATTGAATGTATGTACATTTTTAAGCAAAATTCGTACTGTATCTAGTCTAAACAGTAACTGAATTGGTTACCTGCCTCAGATGCTTTATTAGTTCGATAGAATGTTAAACCGGGAATCATAAACAAGAGAGCTCTCAGTAAATGTAATCTGGTTCCTTATATGCTATCATATATTACGCAGTAATTAGATGAAGAAGTGCAGACATGAGCATATATACATCACAGAAATATCTGTTTCAAGATAAATGTTGCCGTCTAGTTTAAATGTTAATGTTTATCGAACTTATTCATACGAATCACAAGAAAAAAATCCTGGTAGTACTTAAAGGGAGGCAATTTGAAGTAATACGCATAATTTAACTAAGTGCAGCAAATATTTGTGCCATTTGGTCTGACTCCTTTGTCTAATAATACACATGTATGACGATTTTATGGTGGCCGGATGCGGCCATGTTGTGACTTTTACCTTTCGACCCTCGTGTTAATTATCGTGGAAAATGACACGACGGCACGACGGTGTTAATTTCGTCGTAACCTTGCCTTGAGCAATTTGTCGTGACTTCTAACAACTAAACAACAATTACACAATCACATCTACACAACTGCAACTACATCAGTACACAACTACATAAACTACATAATTGCAACATCAAAACTAAATTAGCGCATGCGTGCATCCAAACTGGAAGGCGAAAAGTCGAGGAACGACGGCACGACGAAATCATGTTTCGTCGTAACCTCGACTTTTCGATCTTTCGCATTTTGTAACACGAAAGGTCGAGGAACGACTTTCGACATTTCGCATTTTGAAACACGAAAGGTCGAGGAACGACGACACGACGAAATCATGTTTCGTCATAACCTTGACTTTTCCACCTTTCGCATTTTGTTGTGTCATTTTCGTCTTAACTTCTACCTTTCTACTTTCATTTTGATGAGGCGAGGGTTGAAAGGTCGCGGTTTATTACGACGTGTCGTGCGTTTTTCGTCGTAACCTCGACTTTTCTACCCTCGCATAATTAGCACGAGGGTCGAAAGGTAGAAGTCACGACATGGCCGCATCCGGCCACCATACGATTTAAATAAACAAGTTAAAGGGAATACAAATATTTAACAGAGTTCAACATTTAAACACATGTTCCTAACCGTTTCCCACTATAGATTTTCATTTTCATAATTGTCATCGCAAAGTGCAGACATGAACATATATAAACCACAGAAATATCTGTTACAAGATAAATGTTGCCGTACTATAAATTTTATATTCATACCTATACATTAGGGTATCTATAAACAATTAATGAAATGTGTACACATTTATCTTGGCTTAAATTTAATTTTGATGTTGTTACTAATTTAAATGATAGTTTTCATTCATATCATTTCAATGTTTGTCAATCTTATTCATTCGAATCACAGGTAAAAATCCTGGTATTGCTTAACCCTTACACTCATACAGACGCTTTCTGACGCATCTGCAGCAGATGGCTTTTTGAAAACATAGTGACAAAAGAAGAAATTGCACAAAACGTGCAATTTCTCCTTTTGCCACAATGTTTTCCACCTTTAGTCATAGGTTATTATAGTATTATTATTATGGACTATTCAATTACAGAGATTTTCAATATTTTGACAAAATATGTTCAAAGTCGTCTGCTGCAGAATTGTCGTATGAGGGAATGGGTTAAAGGCAGGTAATTTGAAGTGTACAACAGTATTCAAAAGGATAAAGCCGAGCCCCGGTAGCTCAGTCGGTAGCGACACAGGCTTTCAATCCAGGGGTTGTGACATTCGTCTTGTATATATGGGAAAAGGTTAACCCTTTCCATCATGTAGAAGCTTTCTGACGCTTCTGAAGCAGACGACTTTTGAAATCATAGTGGCAAATGGAGAAATTGCTCATGACGAGTAATTTCTCCATTTGTCACAATGATTTCATTTCTGTTCAATAATCATACTATCATTTATAGTGATTTTCTATATTTTGGATTTGATAATTTAAAAGTCGTCTTCAGCAGATTTATTGTACATGTATATGGGAAAAAGATACATATATGTTAAGTAAATTGGTATTATGATTTTTAAAAACGCATTTTGACAGTTTGCATCAGACGACATTTAATAACATTTTGAAAATAAAAGGAAATTGCCTATAGTGAGAAATTTCTCCTTGTGCCACAATGTTTTTATTTCAATTGAATGATAATACTTTCATTCAAAGAGATTTTTCAAAACAATTGGCAAGCTGTTTCATCTGCTACACAGATTTGTTGTATGTTGGAAAGGAGTTAAAAAGAATTAAACACTGCTTAATTTGTGTGTTTCATGCATTAATTTAAGACTGACACTTGTCCTGGTTCAGAAAACTTGTCATGCCTCAACAGTAAATTATACATGAAAACATCCAAAGAATTTAAACAATTTTGGGAGAGGCTCACCAAAGGACACTTATGCCAAATTAATTTAAAATCAGGTCATTACTTTTATACAAGATTATTCCAAAATGTCCTACTAATCAAAACATTGTATGTCTTGAATTGTAACAAGCATGCAGTACCAACTTATATAAGAAGTTAATTATAATGGACACATAAACTAATACTTGGAAAGATCTGTAGGGCAAGTGCTTTTGACTGAGATTGAAATGCCATCACAAGTACATGTAGAATAACCAATGGTTGCCATGGATAACTACAGAATATATCGGATTGCTATACCAACAGCAAATGACACCAGATGCACCATTGCATCAATGTGTTTGTGTGACTACTGCCTGTAATCCATGAAAGTGTTAACACTTTCTGCCATCTCTGCAGCAGACAGCTTTTTGACAATATGGTGACAACACAAAAAAGTTCAGGTATGTTTCAAAGTCGTCTGCTGCAGAGTTGTTGTATGTGGGAAATGTTAAGTGGCCATGTATCACTTGGAGATGAATAAAAGTGTCCCTGGTTTTAGGTACATTTCTGGGCTAAAGGTTGTTTTCAAAGTTTGTAAATGTAAACAATTAGACAATAATGCATGAGTTTGAATTTTTCTGTCTGACCCTTTTCTCATTGAGTCCAATTGACTATGGCAGGGCTCTTGTGAGCTAGCTGCATTTTAATACATGTAAACAAAGATACCAGTTTTCAGTTGAAGAGAGTGCAAAAACCTAGTTGGAAATATGCTATTTATAGAACACATCCCAAGTCTCAAAAGATCTCATCATTACCAGGCTAAAACCCCTTCTGTCTTTTTAGTGATATTGCAAGTTAAGGCGAAAATGCTATATTTCTGCATTAATTGTTTTGCGACCTTGTAAGCAGATTGTATGTGCTAATAATTGCCAAAATCTGATTAAACCCTTTCCCACATACAACAAATCCGAAGCAGACGACTTTGAAAACAAAAACCTGAAAAATCTCCATCAAAGATAATAAACAGATAATTGTTAAATAAAGTTGAAAACATTGTGGCCAAAGGAGAAATTGCTGATCATGAGCAATTTCCCCTTTGGCCACAATGTTTTTAAAAGTCGTCTGCTGCAGATGTGTCAAAATGCGTATATATGTGGGCAAGGGTTAAGACAGTGATTTTCTGTTATTTTCTAATAACTCTTGACTCTCTTTGATGCATCAAACCGGTATATCTACCATTTCAGTGAGTCCTTTTATAAAGATAGCTAAACAGAGGACTAGACAATGACTCAAATAAACCCTTTGTTTTGTGGGTACTCGAAAGGGAATTATAAAGATTCACCACATATGATTGATTGTTTGGTGTTTTATGTTGCTTTAAGCAATTTTTCAGTTATACCACTGTGTTTTCCTGGGTAAATTACCAGTACTACTGGTCCATTTATTCTAACACCTGTGAGTGAGCCAGTCAGTCGTAAAGCTAACCCTGCATCCCTGAGTGCCAAGGATGCATCCACATTCAAATAACATTTTCCCACAGGTGTGATAAATAATTTTTTGATGATACTGTTTAGAGATTGTTTGTGCATCACACCTATTGTGGTTAGCTTGGAAAACGAACAGTCACTTGTCAGACTGGTAAAACTTTAAACCAAAGTACATGCAGCTGTTATGATGTGACAAACAACCAAGCCCCATTTCAGTTTAAATACGATACGGTTGCATTGAACAATCAGTTATTGTTCTTCAAGTGCGCTTTTTTTTTCCCTTTTTCTTTCTATATTATAATCATGGATACACCTAGAAGTTAGAACTACAATTAAAAAGAGAAAGGCCTTCATCAAATTAGAGAAACCTCACATTGTGGATAGGACCAAGAAGAAAGAGACACAGACGAAAGTAAGTAGAGACATTGGAGTAGCAGAATCGACCATACTGGTTTGGCTCAAAGAGGAGTCTAACTCTGGGAGGCCAGTGCTCAGTTCTTTGGAGGATTGTGGTCAGGCCAGGAAAAGAGCTAAACAGCTTGAGAAAGCCACATTACTACATTGTTTAATCAAGTTTGGGCCGACTGTATGCCAGTCTCTGGACCTGTTACCCTGATGATTCTGCTAATTAAATGATTCGCCACAGGTGTCATAAATAATATTTTGATGATACTTGTACTGCTTAATAAATGCTGCAAGTTATGAACGAAAACTGGTAGTTATAAAAGGATATTGATTTGGTAAATGATGTTAAGAAGTATAGAAAATCAGGACCCTTGATGACTAATAGATGCCTGAAAAGATATCAAATAGTATGCCAATTATACAAGGAATCTGGATACTGACTCCTTACAACTTCTAAAAACTTCTTTCGCTTCTTAACCCTTTCCCACATACAGCAAATCTGCAGAAAATGTCCACTCAAAAATAGGGTCAATCTCTATAAGTGTAGCTATAATTACTGAAAAAAGTTGAAAACATTGTGGCAAAAGGAGAAATTGCTCATTGAGCAATTTCTCCTTTTGTCACAATGTTTTCAAGGGTTGTCTGTTGCAGATGCGTCTACAGGTGGGAGAGGTTTAAATGAGAATGAACAAGCAGGCTATTTTATTTCATTTAATAAGAAACATAAGTTTAAATTATTGAGCTGTATCCATCAGTTCTTCTTCAAAGCGACACTGCAGACAAGTGAACTGTACGTTGATCAAGAATTTCATTGATGGCAATTAGAGGTAATTATTGTTAAATGCTCATAGATGAAAGACCAATTACTGCCACAAAATCTGTTAATTATGGACGTATTTTTAACGTCTGTTCTATATATGTCACTTTTTGTGTAGATGGATATTTAAAAAAAATATGTCATATTTAATAATAATCATTACTTTTATCAAAACAATATATTTCTGGACAAAAGATAATGAAATTAACCCTTTATATGAAATTACCATAACTTCTTTGACTGTAAGATTTAGCCTTATTTAAATTGATGCCAACTCCTCAATTGAGTGTGAATTTAGTCACTTTAGCTAGGTCATTGTCATTTTATATAAAGGGTTAGTTTCATATCTTTCGTATATATATTGTTTTGATAGATGGACCCTTTAAAAGTTCCGTTTAATTATTTTGTTTTGTTACCCCACCCACTCGTAATGTAACATCTCAGATACACACTGACCTCACACCTATATATCTGTCTTTGGTGGAAATGCTTTATAGAATTATATAATCTTGAGCACCTTTTAAACAAGAGCTGTCAGGGATAGCATGCTCAACTTTTTCTAGTCCTATAACATAAGACTCTGTTGACATATAGGACTAGACTTTTTCATGCTTGCCAATAAAACAAAACTATTTTGGGTGGTACAGAAAACATAAGCAATTACTTTATCATACTGTTTATAAGCAAAGTACTTTATCAGTTGTTAAAGGGTCCAAATTCTTACAAAAACCTTCACTGAATTATGCACTCTTGGCTGTTGGTGGAGGTATTGATGGTTAAAAGATAATGTAAGTGTTTAAGCTATATCTCTAATTGTTTTGAAAAAATCGAAAGAGGGCCATAATTCTTTAAAAAAAACCTTGACAGAGTTATGTACTCTTGTCTGTGGATGGAGGTAATGATGGTTAATAAGTATTGTAAGTGTGTAAGCTATATCTCAGACTAATGGTATTGAACAAAATTTGGGTGGTATGAAAAACTTAAACCAAAATTCTAAGTCGAAAAAGGGCCATAAATCTTTAAAAAAATTGACAGAAATATGAACTCTTGCCTGCTGATGGAGGTATTGATAGTGAAAAAGTGTTGTTAGTTTCGAAGCAATATCTGTTACAGTTTTGACAAAAAGTGAATTGGTACAAAACACTTAACCAAAATTCTAAGTCGAAAAAGCCTTAAAGGGCTATAATTCTTACAAAATCCTTTACAGAGTTATGTACTCTTGTCTGTCGATGGAGGTAATGATGGTAAATAAGTATATATTGTAAGTGTATAAGCTATATCTCCAATGGTTTTGCAAAAAAAGTGAGGGTGGTACGAAAAACTTAACCAAAAAGGGCCATAATTTTTACAAAAACATGGACAGAATTATGTTCTCTTGTCTGTTGATGGACGTAATGATGGTGAATAAGTGTTGTAAGTTTCAAAGCAATATCTGTAATTGTTTTGAAAAAAAGTGAATTGGTACAAAAAACTTAACCAAAAGTCAATGTCAAAATTGGCCATAATTCTTACAAAACTCTTGACAGAGTTATGTACTCGTGTCTGTTGATGGATGTTATGATGGTGAATAAGTGTTGTAAGTTTCAAAGCAATATTTTTAATGGTTTTGACAAAAAATGGAATTGGTACAAAAAACTTAACCAAAATTCTAAGTCGAAAAAGAGCCATAATTCTTACAAAAACCTTGACAGAGTTATTTACTCTTGTCTGTTGATGGAGGTAATGATGGTAAATAAGTATTATAAGTGTATAAGCTATATCTCTAATGGTTTTGCAAATAAGTGGGGTGTTACGAAAAACTTAACCAAAATTCTAAGTGGAAAAAGGGCCATAATTCTTACAAAACCCTTGACAGAGTTATGTACGCTTGTCTGTTGATGGAGGTTATGATGGTGAATAAGTGTTGTAAGTTTCAAAGCAATATCTGTAATGGTTTTGACATAAAATGGAATTGGTACAAAAACTTAACAAAAATTCTAAGTCGAAAAAGGGCCATAATTCTTACAAAAACCTTGACAGAGTTATGTACTCTTGTCTGTTGATGGAGGTTATGATGGTGAATAAGTGTTGTAAGTTTCAAACTGGGCCACTAATACGTTTATGTGGTCCCAGTTTCAAAGCAATATCTGTAATGGTTTTGACAAAAAAGTGAATTGGTATAAAAACCTTAACCAAGGTGTGACGCCGACGTCGGGGCAAGTAGTATAGCTAGCCTTTTCTTCGAAAATTCGAGCTAAAAATGCATGAATTTGTTGTTAACTAACCTATTTTTTAATCAATATCTATATACACGTCTAATATACTTTTGATTAAAACAGAGACATCCGATTGAACATATATACTATATGACACTTCCGTTGCTTATTCATCGTTGGTTTCCCAGTCAGTCTATAAATAGGTGGGATTTTCCTAATTATCGTCTTAATATAGATTAACTGGGTACATGACGTAATAGTACAGATGGAAGCAATTCATTTTCCAAAGGCGACCATTATAGCGTTTTGGGCTATGGCTCTTTCCCAACAGTAGAACTAACCCAGAAACCTATATTTAATCAAAGTTCATTATCAAAATTACCAAAAAAACTCACACCCTATCCCACTCTTTTTAGCTATGACGTCAAATAAAAGGTCACCCTTATACCACAGGCGTCCGAATTTCTATTACAGCAAAAAATGCTGAAAATCACAAAATAACTCGCCAAAATACTCAAATAGTCTCTCTATATTGTCTATACGCTATGAAAAATGATCGTAATGGTTATTTGGGGAATCCCGCACGTGTTACTATAAATAGCCCCTCTTTACGTCCATATAGTGTAATAATAATGACAAGGTGTGCAACGGCGTTTCCCCCCCTTGCTCGATTCGGGCAATAATTTCCGCCGAAATACGCCTAAACCGACCTAGTCTCAGGTAGAGACAGGTTCACAAATGATTTTTCTCCTGATCCATAACATCAAAATTTGCCAACCGACCAACACGCCGGCGTTCTTAAGCTAACTGTTCATTATTTTTGGAAATTCGCCGAGTTCCCGACCGCCATGCGCTGACGTCACAATAATCACGTTCTGCAGCGTATATTTAACGCGTATTGACGCGCTTTTTTAGAATATTGTACCTGAGCAATGTTCGTTGGACTTGGTATTTAATCATTTTTCTTCCAAAAATAAAATTATTCATAAAAAATACGCTATATATTTGTACGTTTTAGAAAGAAGTATAAACATTATTTGTTAGACCATATATTAAATCGTAGTTTGATTAATCCGTCGCCGCAGAATTGTTATTAGTGTGACGTCAGCGCATGGCGGTCGGGAACTCGGCGAATTTCCAAAAATAATGAACAGTTAGCTTAAGAACGCCGGCGTGTTGGTCGGTTGGCAAATTTTGATGTTGTGGATCAGGAGAAAAATCATTTGTGAACCTGTCTCTACCTGAGACTAGGTTGGTTTAGGCGTATTTCGGCGGAAATTATTGCCCGAATCGAGCAAGGGGAGAAAACGCCGTTGCACACCTTGTCATTATTATTACACTATATGGACGTAAAGAGGTGCTATTTATAGTAACACGTGCGGGATTCCCCAAATAACCATTACGATCATTTTTCATAGCGTTTAGACAATATAGAGAGACAATTTGAGTATTTTGGCGAGTTATTTTGTGATTTTCAGCATTTTTTGCTGTAATAGAAATTCGGACGCCTGTGCTTATACCTACAATTTTGGAAAATACATGTTGTTCTAAAAATAGCTCCCAGTCAGTCTATAAATAGATGGGATTTTTCCAAATTATCGTCTTAATATAGATTAACTGGGTACGGGACGTAATAGTACAGATGGAAGCAATTCATTTTCCAAAGGCGACCATTATAGCGTTTTGGGCTATGGCTCTTTCCCAACAGTAGAACTAACCCAGAAACCTATATTTAATCAAAGTTCATTATCAAAATTACCAAAGAAAATCACATCCTATCTCACTATTTTTAGCTATGACGTCAAATCAAAGGTCACCCTTATACCTACAATTTTGGAAAATACATGTTGTCCTAAAAATAGCTCCTAAGCTGTCAATAAAGCTGAAAGCAAACAATGTTTTGTTTACAAATAAGTCGGAGGGTATTCAACTTTATTAAAACACTTTCAACTTTAAACAAAATCATCATTGTCCAATGGGAGACCACTTCAGTCTTATGAATTCATCTGCAAAATTGTCTGCCCGGCAAGCCGATCCGACATACTTCCCTTTGACCTGAATAGTTTACAAATGTCCGTCATAATAAATGAAGTAGTGGTCTGTTTCCACTATTATTGATAAAAAATAAAGTATAATCCCATAGTATAGTTAAGACGGTAATTAAATATGATTCCAACAACAATTCAATTCAATATATTTTATTGGCATATAACTAATACATGTTGTCGCCAAAATTTACAATACCTTTGGCGGTTAAATTTACATTACAATACATATTTATTACAATTTTACATAGGAGAAAAGCATGATAAAATTAAGTTTCACTATCTCTTTTAAGATTAGCTAAGTAAATATATTTGGAAAATGTGCATAACATAGATCTTTGCTCTGATTTCATTAACATTTGAAATTTATTTATATTTGGCCAGTTGTAATAATACCAAGGAAGACACTATATTCTTAGATCCCTGTACATAGGGAATACCAACAAGAAATGATATTCATCTTCTATCATATTTAAATTGCACATGTTACATTTTCTATTTTCTCTTTCAATATTTCTAAATCGTCCTTCCTCAATTAAAAATTTGTGAGAAGAACATCTAAATCTTGTCAGAGATACTCGGTGTTTGATATTACTGACACAATCTAAATATTTTTCTCTTGCAAAATTATTCTTGATTAATCTATAGGTTTCTAATTTACTTGACTCGTTTACATCGGAATACAAACTTTGTATATATAAATCTTTAATTCTTTGTATGATATATTTCATTTCTGTGCCAGATATACTACTGAAATTAAACATATATGACAAACCACTTTTATCCAAAAGATCATTCACATTTTTTCTAAAATCATTTATATAATTACCATCTTCGTCTTTCATGTTATATATTCTATGTATTAATGTTCCCGGGTAGTTACATATTTTGCTCCAATAATTTATAATATAAATATTACGTAAAATAATAAGTGGATAGCGTCCCAATTCACCATACAGTGTTGCATTTGACGTTTGTTGTCTTACCGATAATAATTTTAAATGTACCTTTTCGACCTCATTTCCTTTATGAAATCCCCAAACTTCTGTTGCCTACATAAGTATGGGTAATATCATTGAATCA